>WBNM01002469.1:72122-125571 GCA_013399055.1 Ramphastos sulfuratus | reverse complement strand
TTTTTTTTTTTTTTTTTTGTGGGGAGGGCGGTTTGGACCAAATATAACTGCTCTCAGTAGAGGTTATTAAAAAGAAAAGGATCAAAGAAACTTCAGGTAAGGAAGACACTGGCCTTATTCTGTCCTGTATGTGTAGCATGTCCCTATATTTTCACTGATGACTTTGAGATGATTGTTGGTACTCTAATGCAAGAGGTGATCTATCCTCTTTATCATTTTATTATGACTTATGTGAAGCTAAGAGCAAGGCAGCAGGGAGCCAAGATAGGGGAAAGCAGTGGCTATGGGAGTTGGGAATTTTCTGTGATTTGGGTAAGTTGAGTGGGAACTTGGGTAAATGGAACTGGGGTTATGACAGAAGGTCCTTGCTTGGGTAAGTTTTTGAGAAGTGCCTGTCCAGGGAGGTGTTAGAAACATCTCTGATTCTTGTGCTGAAAGGGGTAGTAACTGGAGATACTGGTTTGGAAGGTGATGGAAGAAACACTTGTATGAACTCCCTATCGATGTTTGTGGCTTTCTTGCTTTTTGTCATCAACTGAAAAAGAAGAGAAAAGGAAATCTCAGCTTCTGGCTGTCTTTCACTTTAGCTTCTTGCCATACTTCATCTAACATCTGTCTGTCCTGCTCATCAGAACTGTCTGGCTGTGTGTGTGCACACGGTATGCATGTGTTGGCACAGTGTTACATCTGGCCCTGCTCACCCCAGGTTTTCACTGTTGTGGCATCTGTCATGTTCCCCTTCATTCTCAAGGTTTGAGAACTGGCTGTTTCTTATCATCTTGCCTTTCTCTGCTAGTAGCTCCATTTTCACCACTCTATTCCTTGGACATTGATTTCACTGGAGAATGGCTAATAAAACTGAAGTCTCTTTACAGTGAGGAGATCAGATACAAGTCTATTAAACCATCCCCAATTTCTGTAAGATGAAAGCAATCTTTTCTACTGCTGGTTGAAAGCTAACAGGGCTGGCAGTTAACTGGCTTATCTGAGTAAATTAGTAATGCCACATATGTTGTTTAGCTTTTTCCCACCTAAAACTCTTTGATTTGCTAAAAAAGGGCTTCTAAATCTTGTCAGGGAGATGTAGCTGTGTCTGGGGTGGAGTGTGACAGCTGTTTAGCAGTGTGCGCTAACATCATATTTGAGCCCACCAGGAGTTAGAATGCAGCTCGTACTAAGGGACCAATGTATTGAGCCTGTTCAGAAGGTGGTTGTGAAAGGCACAGATGTGCAGGAGGCAGTCTGTGAGAACCACAGCAAGTGCTGCAAAGCCAATGGAAAAAAACATCTCTAGGGAAAACAGAGCCAAGAAAAAGGGGCACCGAACAGCCACAAGCTGAGTAGGGAGCAGGCAGTGTTTCCTGTAAGCCACAAACCATTTGCATGAGTCACCTATATGTCTGCAAAGCAAAGGCATAGGAGGGCTTGGGGAAAAGCTGTCAGCTTCAGTCCACCTGGAGAATCAATGAGGACCATCGTGGCTTAATGCTGTTCTTTCTGCACCTCTCTGCATACATTTCCATTTCCCTGAAGAATGCTTTTGTGCCTTTCCTCCTGTCACTCAAGCCACCCTCATAAGGGAGCTCTGAAAGGAAAACATTCTGAACTAGTCCACAAGTGTGAGTGTGGCTGTTTTTCACCCTCTGCATTCACCACATAATTCTTTTCCATGCATGTTTAGGCTTGGAAGCAGAAGTCTGTCTCTTGCTCATCACAGCTAAGGCACAGTGATTAATCGGCCGTTTGTCCTTGTGAGAAGACAGCTCTGAGATAACCCATGCCTTCAAGCCTACAGGTTTGGTGCCTCTGAATTCCTCTTCATATGCTTTATGTAGCTTGGCTGTGTTGTGCTGGTCTTACCTCCACTCTGGATCAAACTTTTCACCTCCAAAGCTATGCCATGTATGACTCTGACAGGAGGAAGTCAGTGGAGCCATCTGGAGAAACCTGCATGTGAAGGAGCCTTGCTTTGCCTCCTAAGACTGACAGGCTGTGATAACCCCGAGGGGAAGCGGCAGGAACAGCGTGCTGACAGCGCAGGGCGGCTGTCCCGTGGGAACGCCGGTGTGACAGGGGCTGGGCAGAGCCGCTCTGCATCGCTTCTGCGTGCAGGCACAAGAACCATCCAGGGCTGCCCTGCCCGCTGCAAGCTGGCAAGACTGAAACCTGGAACGTGTTAGCAAGCTAAGCACTATCTCCCTGTGGATTTGGGAAATACCTCTGTGCCGTTTGGTTCCCAGCACAGGGTTAGAGAGCAAGACAATGAAGAGCAATATATTGAATTTCTGCTTTGCTGCACCTGGGGAGGTGAAGTGAAGGATGACTCAGGCTGTGAACAGTGTGCTTTACTGATCCCAGGCCTGCATAGCTCTGCCTGCTGGGCCTGTATTGCGATCTACCCAGTCTGACCTGTCACCCAACCCTAGCTAATCAACTAGACCATGGCACTAAGTGCCTCATCCAGGCTTTTCTTGAACACCTCCAGGGATAGCGACTCCACCACCTCCCTGGGCAGCCCATTCCAATGCCAATCACTCTCTCTGAGAAGAACTTCCTCCTAATATCCATCCTATAGCTCCCTTGGCACAACTTGAGATTGTGTCCCCTCGTTCTGTTGCTGGTTGCCTGGGAGAAGAGACTGACCCCCACCTGGCTACAACCTCCTTTCAGGTAGTTGTAGACAGCAGTGAGGTCACCCCTGAGCCTTCTCTTCTCTAGGCTAAACACCCGCAGCTCCCTCAGCCTCTCCTCACAGGGCTGTGCTCCAGGCCCCTCACCAGCTTTGTCACCCTTCTCTGGACATGTTCCAGTATCTCAACATCTCTCTTCAACTGANAGCTTTGCCAGGAGCTTGTTATGGCAGGCAGTGTCAAAGGCTAAAGTCCAGATAGACTACACCCACAGCCTTCCCCACATTCACCAGGAAGGTAACCTGATTGTAAAAGGAGATCAGGTTGGTCAGACAGGACCTGCCCTTCCTAAACCCATGCTGGCTGGGCCTGATGCCTTGGCCATCCTGTAGGTGCTGTGTGATGGCACTCAAGATGACCTGTTCCATAACCTTGCCCGGCACTGTGGTCAGGCTGGCAGGTCTCTAATTTCCTCCTTCCAGCCCTTCTTGTGGATGGGCATCACCATTGGTCAGCTTCCAGTCTTCAGGGACCTCTCCAGTGAGCCAGAACTGTTGGTAAATAATGGAGAGCAGCTTGGCCAGCTCATCTACCAGCTCTCTCAGCACCTTGGATGGATCCCATCTGGTCCCATGGTCCATAGAAATTTTTTTATTCTCCTTTACAGCAGTGGCCAGTCTAAGTTCTAAATGGGCTTTTACCTCTCTAATTTTTTTCCTGCAAGACCTAGCAACATCCTTAAACTCTTCCTGAGATACCTCCCCTTTTTTCCAAAGGGGCTACACCAAAGGTGCTACACCAAAGGTACTACACCAAAGGAGCTCCTCAAACCTCTGCCCCCAAAGGTTTTGCTTCTAGCAGCTAAGGAGTCCAGCACGACACTCCTGTTTAACAGAACTAGAAAGTGAAGTTTCTTTTGAAGATCACTGTAACAGAGTTAATGTTCTGCCAGTTAGATGGACTCGTTCATGTTTGTGTTAAGGGGCAAGGCTTGTGCATTAGATAGCACAGGAATATCTGTATGCCTCCTTCTTGTCTAAAGGCTCTGCTACAAAGTTGTGCAGATCATTTTCAGAGCAGCAGAAGTGACACAGCCCTGTTTCCTTGCAGTGTATTTCTCCAGCTCTAGAAGGCAAGAGTACCAAGTGCCTTCTGCTTCACAAGAGAGAGCAAAATATGCTTTCTCAACATTGTGAGAATTGCTGTCCTCTATCCATCTGCCTACTTCCCTCTAATTTATTGGAGCTGAGTACTTCTGACTCTCTACAGGTCTGTCAAATTTTGTTAGAGTTGTTTGACAGGTTCAGAAGTTACTTGGCAGGAGATGAAGGGACAGACCCTCTTCCTCTCCCCCCCCATATGCACACACACAGTGACTGTATAGGAAACTGGTTAAAAATAACTTGGGTTTTATTGCCCCAAAGAAATTAATTATTTTGGAAAAAGGCAAGGCTGCCTGGAATTTTACTTGGAAGGGGTACAACATGTTCAGTGCTTGCTTGGAGCCATTACTAAACCAATACCTTAAATCCCCTTTCTTAATAAACACACTCCAGATAAATACAAGACACCTCCGATACTGTGCCAGTGACAGATGGGGACAGACCCGAGTTAAGTTTTAGACCTGCAAGCGAAGAACCATAACACAGCATTGAGCAGAGAGGATGAAACCTGCTCAAGCAGGCAGATCTGGAGCAGTAGCCCATATCAAGACCAGTGTTCCTAGCCTGTGGTACCTGACCAAATTCATGTTAGCATGCCTATAGGTCACCATGTCATTTGAGGTTACTCTTTGTTTTTTATTGCACAGAGATTTCTGCTTACTTCAAATAAAGGAGATTCTGACCTTGCTAATGGATATTCCATGAGTAGTGAAAGCCATTAGATAAATTATTAGCTGTGAATTATTGTCCCAGCTTTACTGTCCTGCCTGCCTCTCTGGATGAAAAGTGCTAATTTGTATCAACTCAAACATCACCCTGATTTGCATAGCAGCAAAACAACATTGTGCAGAGAAACTGAGAAGTAGAAATGTGTTCTTGTGTGGAATAAACAATTTTTTGAAGGCCTGCAGATCTTTAGTATCAGAATTATGCATCTGATTGCCATGAAGGATGTGACAGAGATGACTCACGTCAAATCCTGAAGAATTGCCGGATACAAATCATTTATCCAGGCAGTGCATAGAAGAACTTTCCCTTGCTCTTGTAGAAAAGGCTTCTTACTGCACTAGCAGGCGGTACCCATTCTGTGAAGTCTGTCACTGTGTTGAGGGACCAGGAATGCAGACTGGACCTGCATTCATCAGCTACCTTTCTGAGTTTTCTCAAAAGTCAAGGCACTGTGCGGGAGTAACTTGATTTTAAATTTAAACATCATGGGGAAACTCATGCAGAGAAGGCCAGACTGTAACAGGTACAGCAACTCATCACATGGAAGAGATGTGCTATGAGCATCTATTGCAGTACGTTCGTCTAAATGCTGGTTTCACTCAGCTTGGGATTTTGGGAAGGACAACTGCCTCAGAGAGCTCCTAACAGACAGCAAGCAGCTGAAACAAAGCCTAAGAACTAATCTGAGAGAGGTGTGCACCCCTTAGAGGGTTTGGAGAGGATTATTAATGATGGACTTTGGCAAACTCCCGATTTGGGAATTGTGGGAAACTGAAAGAGCTCTGACCTCTGTTTTGTTAAAATGAAAACCTTCCCAGTTAACCTTACTTGCCATTCTTGTGTTCTTTTATTTATCTCTAGCATTTAAAATGTTGATGCTTTCCAATGAAGGGACAGTCAGTGCTCAATGTCACGGCAACATTACAGGGCCAGATTGCAGGCCCTAACATGGAATAATAGGCAGCTACTGTGACTTCTGAGAGAAGGCACAAGCTTAGAGACACTGGTAAA
The DNA here is from genome assembly GCA_013399055.1 of Ramphastos sulfuratus. NCBI lineage: Eukaryota > Metazoa > Chordata > Aves > Piciformes > Ramphastidae > Ramphastos > Ramphastos sulfuratus. The sequence goes on along the minus strand of WBNM01002469.1, from coordinate 120,038 downwards.
AATCAGAAAGGTCTTCATATTAAGTCTTACACAAGGAGACCTTACTTGAAGGTTTTAATGACCAAAAGAATAAGTTTGTTGAACAATAAGGGAAGAGGAGTTAAATCTAACTTGCATTCTTTCCCTGAAAGAGAAATTGTGAAAAATCTAAGACATCTCCCCAGGTTCTGGCATCTAAAACATTTCATCAACATTGAAACAGGCAAAGATGCCCAGGTCCTTAAGGTATGATCATCCACTAAACAAGGGCCGTGGAGATATTAATTTGGCTATGCATGAGTTGTTTTAATCTTGCACTCACCCCTCCCACACAGGCCTGACAGAATCAGAAGCCAAGAGCTACTGGGGGTTTTCTGGCACCTGACAGACTTGATTTTCTGCATGTGACTTCTTCTTCATATTCAGCTCTTTACTCTCAATGTGCTGAAAAAGTGCCACTAGTACACCAGCACAAATGTATTTCTCTTCTCAGGGATTATTTTAAAGTGGTAATAAAAATTGAGATTAGCGGTGCCTCCAGCTGGCATAGAGAGTGCTGCTTTCTAAATCTAAGTAAAAAAAAAAAATATCAGCCTTTTCTTCTTGTGAATTTGCTTCTGAGAGTGTTCATTATAGAAGAAATTGAATGTTGAATGGGAGAGAGACCTGGAACATGCAGCAGCTGGAGGGTATGGCCGGTATGTGACTGTTTCCAGGTCCACAACACAGAGCTTTCAGTGCACAAACTCTATTTTTGCTGATGGGGTAATAAAAAGTGAAAGCCAGTTGCATATTGATGGGACTGAGAGGACAAGACTGAGACGTTTACTCAATACAAGTTATGTACTCATCAGCCAAGCTTGGGATGATCTGTCCCTTTGCTCAGAAAGGGAATGACTTCCCAGGCCAGTAACTTTAAACACAATCAAGCATAAAAAGAGCTATGCCTAAGTGTACTAGCTAGATAACTAGCCATAAAGCACACATTTAAGATTTGAGCTGCAGGGTGGTTGTTACCTCAACTTCTGTCCATCTCTAAGAATATTGTCTCCGGGTGTGGGAAGCACATTTCTGGACTGCAATGTAAACATAATTGTGTGCCAGAACTCAAGGCTGCTAGACTTCTGATAGAGTCAGGGCTTTAAGAAAGTCTGGAAGTAAGGAAAAAACAGTAATTTGATAATCTCTGAAGAAAAAATCCAATTCAAAGACTGGAGGAAAACTGGTTTATGATTAGAAGAGCAGGCTAAAAGCAATCGCTAGTGGCCAGGATTGACCTCTCTCTCTGCATCTGATCCCTACTATCTGGCCATAGCATGGACCAATAAAAACAGATTTTATATTGATGTTAACCCTTCTAGTTTTTTTTTTTAAATAGCAAAGCTACATTAAAACAACCAGGATTGCTATGATCCTGGGCTAACAGAACTCACTTACTGCAGCATATGGCTGACCCTGGGAAATTGTAACCCCAGGCTAGATACGCTGGTGCTGTAACTCTTAAGCCAGCTGCTCCTCAGACCTGTTCAATGGTGATTCAGCCCCAGTGATTGCTGGAAGGCAGAGGTACTTATTAAAGGTGTGCAGAGCATTCTGTGGGGCTGGAAGATATGTTGCCAAGGAAACACTGATGGGTTTATTATTTGAATTAATAACCTAGCTTTGAATTTCCTTTCAGAGCACATTAGCAAGGCGATGCCATTCCCTCAAACCAGGAAAAGGGGTTAAGCACAAGGCTAAGTGGTGGTGAGTGGTTGCTGGAACTTGCCTGTGGATACTTGTAGAACAAGAGGATTCCTCTAGCCAAACTGGAAATTCAGGGAATTTCTAGCTCAGCCAATAAGGACAACCTCTACTAGCAAAATTTAGGGCTTGCGACAGAAGGGTGGGTTTTGAGCAGAGATATCCAGAGTAATTATTCTGAATTCCTGTGGATTCATATTCTTGGCAAGCCTGACATCCCTGGCACTGTTCTGTAGTAGCTATTCCACTTTATGTTCACACTGCATTTTATCTGGAACAATTTCCAGAGGCAGTCAGAAATCAAGCAATTCTTGCTACTGGGTTCACTGTACTAGGATGGCCCTGGGTGTATCTTCACTCCATCCTTCTCTCTCAGAAACATTTTTGGGGGGACTAGAAACAAAACAGACTTCACACTTTAGATGTTGTACAAGACTTCCTTTATTATAAATAAAGCTGCATGAGAAGATCTCTACAAATTCAACAGTGTCCTGCTATGAAAGCAGCAGTTGGAGTACAGCATTGTCCATCAAGGAAGATTCAATTGGAGAGTTTTGGTGTTGTTGCCCATCTTGGCTGCATTGCCAAGATTGATCTTCACACTACTGTTTTGCTTCTGAGCTAACGTAATACACACACACACACACACATACAACCCTACAGAAAACAAAACCAAAACCCCAAAAAGACAAATAAATAAAGCTATTTACTGCCTAGGATCCTGTGAGAGCTAAGCCCTCAACCACCAGCAACTAAGCTGCTACAGGCAGGTAAAGTCTTGTTTCTTCACCATACAGGAAAACGTTGCAAAGGCTTTGCATTAAAAACATCTGGTGGACAAGCAGCAAATCTTGGTGCTTGAATACTGGATACCATTTTGGATCCTTTTGTTAAAATATGTCTTTATACCCCTATAAAAAATGTGTAGAAGAGCAACTCAGAGAGAGAAGCCAGGCTGCCACATACTGAAGACTGAATTCCCAACAGCTCCCCTTAAAAGACATTCAGCTCCTGAACAGCACTAATAACCTTAGACCCAGACATTTCCTAAAGGCAAATAGCTCCTGAGGTTATGCTGTAGATCAGTGGCTGCTATCAAGTCATCACTAATTCCATTGCTTTGACAGAGCCTATAATAAAATATTAAAACCACAAGTGGAGGGTGGAGGGAGTGGTTGGAAATTGGCAGAAGGCAATAGGAGTTCATCTCTTAAATTCACCTGGTTAGCAAATAGGAAGAGCGGCACTGAGACACAAGAAAGTAGTTCAGAACAAGCATTTACCTTCCCTTAGAAGCTCTTATGGAGATGCAGGCATCACCAAATAGAAGTTGTGTGTCTGTTACACATGTGCCATATGCGCCATATGCTGTTTGACTTCAAAAGAACATTATTCACTTTAAACCAGAAACTCCTACTTCCACCCCTTTCATGCTGCTTCCTAGGAACGGCCAGACAGATTTCAGTCAAGGAAAAACTAAACATGGGTAGCACTAAAACATCTTAGGATGTTTTTAGTGGCTGGCAGCTAATGGACCTCAACTGTCTTATGAACCTTTTTTATGAAATGTGAGTGTAGCCTTTTCCTGACAGAGCTAGTACTTGGTGAGCAAAGATTTAATACAGGAAAGATAAGGAATGATGTGCCCTCCCTGCACCACTGCAGAGGTCTGAGTCAGAGCCATGCTGTGTACCCACACCTCCTCTGATGGGACAGATACATACCTCTGGTATGTATCCTGGTATATGGCTTACAAAGAAGATCTCTGCCCTGAAGCTTACTGGAGCACAGCTTATCACAGAGCACTTCTCCACCTGGACAGGTATAAGTGGGTTCCCTCATAGTCTAAATGCACAGAATAGAAGTCTTAAAAAGGTGCTCAGGGCAAAATCAGCATATTGGAAGGAAAATTAAGCCAAGCAATTTGCTTTCAGGGGAATCAAATACATAAATTCCTTGGTTCAGCTCCAGCTTGGGTTCAGCTAAACCCCATGAGAAGGCTTCAGGGTCAGTTTGGGTTTAAGGGAGAACAGGCACAGTAACAAAAGATTCAATTCACTTATCAGTTTAGGTTCCCTTTGAATCTGAGCAGCAGTGCTTGGAGCTGTGTAAAGATGGGTTCAGGCATGCTTACAAGCCTGTAGGACTGGTGTTAGAAACCTTTGTTCTGACATTTCAATAGGGGAGTTACCTTATTCTGTTCAGCAGCCTTTTCTTCTCATCCTCTCCCTGCTCAACCTTACATAAAAGCTATTTTTCAACCCTGAATGTCATTTCCTGAGAGACCTGGGTCACATATTCGTTTCTGTTCTTTGGGCAGTCTAAATTTAGACTCTTGACAGGAAACAGAGAATTTTTTATTTCTCTCTGGCTGGACTGGGAACACATTCAGAAGCGGCTCCAACCACAACTGCTTAGCGTGACCTGCCTGCCAGCAACAGATGCAAAGCTGGATCTGCTACAGAGACTGTGCAGTAAACCTGGGCATGTTAAAATGGCAGATTGCTTGGGTTCGCAAACAACTTACACAGCTTCCAATGTAGCCTCCAGGCTCTTGTATTCACCTACTCTCCCTGTACCTCTACTTGTCACTACCTGCTTGTCATGTCCCCTGAGATTATGCCTGCCCTCTTACCTGCTGGGGAAGGTTTGCTTGGTTGTGCTAATGAAAGCCAGGCACTTACAGCACTCCGTGGCGTTAGCAATTAGTCCTGTCCTGTTGCTCTGCCAGCACTGGCAGTCTCCCAGGCACTCAATGCCAAGAGTGCTGAAGCACAGATGATCCAAGACTCTCTCCTACTGCAGGGCATTACCCACCAGCCTCTTCTCTCCCATTTTGCTTCCTATCCCATACTTTCTGCTCAGAAATATTCCTCAACCACTCCATAGCTGTGATGATAAAAGCTAAGCAGTCTGAGCAGAGCTCCTGTCTCCACCTGTGTTTGCTTTAAAACCAGGTGTGGGAGTTACAACCTTCTCTTTGTGCATGAAATGTCCCACACTGGTGGAGGAGATAGACAAGAGCAGACTTCAAGGAGACAGTGAAATGGTTTTTACCAAGAAGCAGGAGGATAGGAGACATCTGTGGAGAGTTTGCTTATCAATAGGCTTGGTAATAAGCCTCATGCTGAATGCTGTCCCTAGAAGTGATATTGGATTAAATTTTCTCTCTGCTGCATGTGATAGAGAGGATTGATATAAAGGGACCTGTCACGATAATGTCTTCCCTGATGGGTCTCACCACCCAGAACAACTACCCTCTTGAAAGCAGAATTCAGAGAAGCCCTAGTGTAAAACACTGCAGGAAATTCTAGTGTATGGATACGGCAGGAAAGGGCCCTGGAGGCCAGGCCTCCAGGACCAGCACAAAGCAGATCTGAAACGAGGCCCTAGCTTGGATCCTGTATGAAATACATGAAGGATGATGAGGAGCTGCTGAACCCTCCTCCAACAAAGCCACCTCACCAGGGCTGAGCAGCCCACTAGTGTGGCACTAACATCCTGCTTCCTGAGTGACCTCAGGCATCATTTCTGCATTGGGTTTTTTAGCATGTTGCCTCGAGATTCTCCCCTGGCTTGAAAGCCTGCAGAAGCTGTCACTTCCCCGTCACACTCCTGGCTCAGCAAATTACAGTCTGCTAGTAGCAGCTCCTCTGAGCCTCATTCAGAGCAGCAGTCCTCAAAAGGATTGATGAGACATTACATGGAGGCAAACAGGTAGCTTTTGCTCGGGTATCTGGGAACAGAAGGGATGTGCCATAGAACGCAAGGCAGTTGCAGCACTGCCAAGCCCTGCTACATGTGCATCTCTAACCCTGTGCATTGCCTAGCAGGATGGCTCTAGCTCAGAGTCAGTCTACAGGCCTTGGCCTCATCAAAACCATGCTGGGAGAGTCACACTGTCATTTGGAGGGTGATTGTTCCCTCCTGTTACCAGGCTGCTGAGATTGGCTTTATTACAAGCTGATTTTGGAGAATTGCTTCTTTAGGAAAGCAAAACCTGCAGTAGTCCTTTCTCTTTTGGCTGCTCTCAAGTCTTGCTGCCCCGAGATAAGGAAAACAAACAAACACAAATGCCAGAAGCCAGTAATTGTGTTTCTCTGTTTTATCTAAGGCAAAGAGGTTCCTGTCCATTTATCCATGGAAAATGGCCAGGAATACCACCTATTAGCCATGTTACCAGAAAGAAAATTGAAGACTAGAATTAAATGGTCTGAAGACACAGCCACTGCTGCCTGCTCTGCTGCAACCTCCTCAGGGAGAAAAAATGTGCAGGGTGCAGAGGTGTATCTGCAGGACAGGACAAGCCTTTTAAATTATTGCTACAAATCCTATCAAGAAGACTTTTTAAAAATAACTAGCTCCCTTTTGATTAAAGAGCTGTGGTTGATTTAAAGATCTCCGTCCAGTTCAGATCTTGTGCATGACCCTCCTGTTCCCCATACCAGCACTGAGTCTTACATTGTGCTTTGCATAGGTCACACAGCTTCTGCTGTTTGCAAGCAGACAGGCTCCCCCAATCCTAAAGTCCTGTTTCTGATTCCTCCACCCTTTTCTTATCTCCCCTTTCCAAAGGGAATTAAGTCTATGGCTGCCATCGCCGCTTGCATTGCAGGCATTTGAATAAATTAGTCATATTTGTTGCTCACCACCACTGTAGTGTGACCAAGGCACAATAGAAAAATATATTCTTAGCTGCATAAACCCCAGCCAGCACACCAGTGGAGCAGAAACTTACTTTTATACCACACCTTCCAGTTTCTCGCTATCTTTCTCCCACCCCTTGTCCCCTACTGAAGAAACCATGGCCCAGGACCAGTTCAGCTACAGACAAGAAGTTGTACTGGCAAAGTCAGTTGTCTCCAGGAAGCTTCAAAAAGCTGCCTTGTGGACTTGTGCATAGAGGAGCAGGTTTTCTTCTGCCAGCTTTGGTTAAAAGGATTCCTTATGGATCCCATTGGTGTGTGCATGAGGAATGTGCACTGTGTACTCATTTATCAGTGCAGACATGTTCCTGAGCATCTCGTGGAATGTGTCCACTGTTTTCCTGTAAACATCCCTGTGCAGCACGAAGGGACGGAAAAGGTTGAGAGGCTCAGCCCTCTGGAATATGATGGGGAAGCCCAGCTCCTCTGGTACCCTCCCATTGCCAATGAAGAAGTGGTAGAGCTTCTTTTCATGCAAACATTTCTCCAGAAATTTCAGCATGTCCTGTAGACGGGCCTCCAAATTCTCTGGGGCCCAGTCCTGACTGGGGCATGCCTGCAGGAGATGCAGCATCACTGTCTTCAGGTGGTAGTTGGTAAGCCCGCTTGGACCTGTGAGGCTGCATTGCTTCCCATGGAGGAAGGAGAGGATTTGAAGGCAGCTGATGTGGCAGGCATTGGCAGGTAGCGTTTTGGAGATTAGCTGGATGAACCTCCTCTCATACACTGCGAAGGTGAGAAACCAGTGAGTGCTGGAGGGAAGGTCTGCTACCAGGCTGCTCCGAGGGAAATGAGAGATGAAGTATACATCAGAGTTCTCGTACTGCACCACAGGGGTAAGGTTGAAGGCAATTGATTTTCCCGATCTAAATTTTATCTTCAAGGCTCCTGGCAAATCCAGGAGGCTGAAGGAGAGGTCAAATTCATACTTGTGAGAGATTCTGTTCCAGGCCTTGGTAACTGCAATCTGGAACCACTTCATGACTTGGTCAGCATCCAGATATTGAGTATTTTTGAAGCACAGGAGGTCTTCCATCTCACTGCTGGGCCTGATAGTATTGGCTTGGCTGTGAAGGAGGCACAGCATATCTTCTCCAAGTTTAGTCTTGTCACATATGCAACCCGCCACATCCTCATCTGCCCTGCACACCTTGATAGTGCCGTAACCTTGTTCATCTGGAGGAAAAGAGTCGCCAGAGCACCAGGTCTGGGACCGAAAACAGTACGGCTCTGGAGGGGCAAAAGGCACAATCAGATCACAGACAAAAGGTTTGCGCACTCGCCAGTTCTCATACATGCTCCCCACACCCATGCAGTCCTCCACTTCCATGTCAGCATCCCGGTTACAAACACTCCTTAAGGCCTCCAGCAGGTCATCTGCAAAGCCTTCCACCATCTCCCGCATCCTGGCCATGTCTCCGGTGGTACCCAGGATGCGCTTCTCATAGAAGCTGGCCAAGACAGCCTTGTCAGGGAAGGACACTCCTTTAAATGCTTTCCCCAGGACAGCCATGTCATCTTCTTCTCCTCCTGTGTCCTGCCAGTTTCCTTCCTGGAAGTCCTGCCTCCAGAGCTCAATCAGCAGGAAGATAACCATGGAAAGGGCAGTCCACATATCCCATCGGACTTTTTCCTCTGGGCTTTCCTCCACCACCTGTGCAGCCTTTTCCACGATCTTCTGCCTGGCTTCTTGGTCTGCAATTTCCTGCTCCAAGCGCAACTGCTCCAGCCGAAGGCTCTGCTCCCGCTCCTTCATATTCTGGATGATTTCCTCCACATTCTCAGGAACGGTGCCATTCTCTTTGGGGAAGAGCAGCGGGTGGTTGACAATAGCTGTAATCACCACTAGGCACACCCGGAAGATTCCCACAGGCATGGCAGTTCCTTCCCTGAAAGAAAGGCAGAATGACCCACAGTTCAGAGTATATTCCCTCAAAAATAAGGAAGAAATAAACTCCCCACTTAAATAAAAACTGCGGCCCCCTTTCTAGCCCTGAAAAGAGTCTAAAAACTCCTAAGTGCATGCCTGTTTCTCCTAGTTATCAACTAAGCTTTCCAAAAAGACTTTTATCAGCAGATGGTGAGGATGAAAATGTCCTCTTACCAAATGAACTTCGAAGAACTATGAAGGCACATGCTACCATCAGCCCACTGTGATGCTGTTGAGGCACTGTGGGAGCGCATATCCTTCCCTATTCCTTGAAAGCATCCCAGAACAGAAAGGGAAAGAAGCAGACAGGACCTCCTCAGGTATAAAAAAGCAGGCCTTGAGATGGGCACTGCTTTCCCTCCAAGTAAGGCTAATGCTGTTGTCCTGGTTTGAGTCTAATTGGAATATTTCAATGGAGAAAATTATATTATAGGCTGTGAAAAGCAAACAGTGGCGATGTCTACTTCACTCATAGGCTTGCTGAGATGTATAAGAACAAGAACAAAAACATAGACAAGACACTCTTACGTAGAGTCTCAGGCTCTCTAGCTGTTTCAGTCTTGGCCTCTCTGCTAACCTAACTAACCACTCTTCTTCTAAACACCCTTGCTGATCCTCCGAACTCACTCTGCATGTAAGGCAAACCCTGGAGTAAGGTAGAGGGGTGGAAAGGGGGGTGAAAGGGTGGTTGGGAGCCCCTCCTGGGAACTCTGATTTCTGGGAGAGGTATTGTGTTTCTGTATTACCTTTAACTTGTATATTTCTGTAAATATTCCTGTATATTGTGTATATATCTGCTTGCATATTGTGCTAAGCTGTAAATAGAGCTTCAGTCCTTAACTTCCAGAGGGCTGAATCTAGTCTGGGTGATTTTACAAAGTGGGGCGGGCAGGTAACTCCCAAACCATCACAGCTGTGAACATGGCAATGGCATAGACAGGGCTCTCCTGGCATTCTTCCACGCTAAGCATGCCTGCATACCCAGACATCCAGCTTAGGTCAGGGCAATCTTCACTGTCAGTGCTGCATGTGCACCTGGCTGGGCACAAGCCTGCAGAGTTTTGTGCTCCTATGCAAGCGCTACAGGCAAAGCTCTTCCTGCCTTTCAACGCTATCAGGATCAGGATGTGGCAAATCCTCCCAGCCCCCAAGGATGCCTCATGACTGTGGTCTCCAGAAAAAGGGCAGAGACAGAAAGCTCTCTACACTAGAAAGGGTTTCCTTTAGCTCAGTGGTTTGAAAATCATCAGGGTGTTTATTTTTGGAACTTACTTCACTACTAATCTATGGAAGACATTAGTAAATATTGTGGCTTTGATTTAAGCCATCTTCCTGAAGCACCTCCTTAAACAGTGTGTTTACAGCCAGCCTGCTCCTGTTTGAAGTGACCTCAATGTGGCTGTGAGACATACCCAGATCTTGGTGTCTCAGTGCTTGCTGCAGGCAGCCATGGGCCAGCAACAGTCCTACATGTCACCTCCTGCACAGCCCCCCAGCATGACCAAGACTGGTGTAATGTTTTGGAGCTGCTTTGTGTGGTTACTGGCTCTGCTGCTTATAAAACTTTTTATGACATGGGAACCATGATGAAAGAATTCAATGGCCAGCTCTCTGGAACACAGTCCCATCGCTGGGGTGTCTGACCCTAACAAGGCCTGCCAGAGGTCCGGGTCAGAGGGTGCTCAGCCGAAGTCTGGGCTGTTACCTGGCAGGTGGCATTTCTGTTTCTGTAGGGCTGGCATCACTATCAAGATCCCAAGTGCCTGCTCAGGGCAAGACAACCTGAGTTTGTCACCCACTGCTGAGACACAGCAAGCTCACCGGTCCCTCTTTCTAGCAATGTCACCCTTCAGTCCCAGCACAGGGAGACCAGAAGGACAAGATATACAAGTTGGGGTATTTCTTCTTCCAGCTGGGACACCTTAATGCAGCTGCCTTAATGTCTCAAAAGTGTTTGAGAGAGGATGTTTTGCTACAGAAATAAAGTCTATCATTAAAATAACTAATCAATCAGACCAGAAACAGTAGTCTCATTCCTAACAAACCAACTCATCCCGCTGTGGGAATGAGGTTGTTTCACAGAAAACAAAGAGATGCTGAGGAACTGTATGCGTACAAGGAGCTGAGGGCTGTAATTTTCTCCCCTGCAATAGCTCCTTCCTGGCCTCACCCCAGCATGTTTAGGTGCCAGTGTTCCTGCTGTCCCAGCATCTGGGCAGTAAGGAGCATATCTCTGGCAATGTCATCAATGCCTCCACAGGGCATGCAATAAAGATAGATCCATCCCAGTGGGCCTTGTTATCATCAATGCACAACAAACTGCTGGCTTTCGATTGCAGGAACCTAGATTTCCTCGATGTGAGCACTTACTGTACATGGGAACTGTGCCCTTCAGCATGCAGTTCTCTTTCCTTACAAGAGGGCTGAGGCTGGAATAACAAGAGAAGGGAACAGGACTGGGTCACATTGTCCAAGCAGCAAGAAAATTCACATGGTGCTCAGGATAATGCTGTGTGCCCCTCCCTGTGTAACATTTACTAACTGTTCTGGTTTTAGATCCCAAGTACATGCATAGGTGAATGCCCTCATGCAGATGCTGCTCTGGAGATGGTTTGCAGGCCTTTCTTTCCTTTTTTACATTTACATTAACTCTTTAATTCATCAGGCAATGAATTAAAGCTGAATTAATGCCCAAAGCTGGCTGTCCCAGTTATTCTGTGAGCTTCACGCCTGGGGACATTTTAAAACTAAACTGGGTTTGCCCTGCATTGCAAAGGGCTTTATAAGTTTGCTGGGGCAGGGCAGGAAGTGCTGGTGAGTTCCTCTCCTTAGTGCTATGCTCTTGCAGACCACGACTGCTTTCCAAGCTTAAAAATAACGTGGCCAGGAGCCAGAGGCCTCCTCTTGCAGTCTTGACCAGGATGACATTGACCTCTATCCTTGCAGATGAAATGTTTTACCATTACCAGATTACTTCTTAGCTGTGTATGGCTGAAAGAAGCCAGCTTCTTTAGGATTCACAGGATCACAAAATCATAGAATTGTCAGGGCTGGAAGTGACCTCAAGGATCATCTAGCTCCAACCCCCCTGCCATGGACAGGGACACCTCACACTAGATCAGGTTGCTCAGAGCCACATCCAGCCTGGCTTTAAAAAATTCCAAGGATGGGGCTTCCATTTACCTCCCTGGGCAACCTGCTGGAGTGCCTCACCAGCTCTTCCTAACACCCAATCTGAATCTACCCACTTCTAGTTTTGCTCCATTCCCTCTAGTCCTGTCACTACTTGACATCCTAAAAAGTCCCTCCCCAGCTTTCTTGTAGACCCCCTTAAGATACCAAAAGGCCACAAATAAGGTCTCCTCAGAGCCTTCTCCTCTCCAGATCTTCTTGAACCCTTGAAGAATCTCTCAAGCCCAGCTGCCCATGCCAAAGGTTACCTGCCCCAAAGCTCTGCTTACAGAAGGGGTTAGGCCAGACATCTCCAAGGCCACTACTGGCTGGATCAGCTAGAATTTATTTTGGATCACACTGACTGTCTAGGCTATTCCAGGTAGTTTTGCAAGAATAGCTTGGAAAGAACATACATAACCTCTTCCCTCAGCAAACTCTACAGTACCAACCCCTGGAAGAGTGAGGATGAAAACTGGAAGTGACAACACCTTCAGGTTGCATGAATTTGCATCTCTACTTTCAGCCTGAACAGAGGAAGTTCTCCTGATTAAAACTGTCCTGCTGTAGCTATTCACACTATCAAATGAAGCTAAACATTAACCTCAGTTAAGGCTCATGGTTAATGATGGTTAGTGACCACGCCTGGTGGAGCCTGGCCTTGACAGCAGCAAGGGTGATACGGGCAGAGCGTTCCCACACCTCATCAGACACATCTCTCCTGGCTAATATGGAAAGACTAAATAATACAGGTGAAACCAGTAGCACTGCCTGCTAGGGCAGTCCAGCCTTCCCATAACAAAGGCTGCTCTTTTCCCTTTGCTTTTAACTTCAGCCCAAGCAATTTAAGCCTGATAAAAATATTTATGGTTGCTCTGGCTGAGACAGTTTTTGTGTGGGGAAGAGGGAGAGAATCCAAATGTTTCCAAGGCGGAGACTAAGAAAACAGAAACGTTGTTTCATCTATGCATCAAATTTAGCAACGTTTCAAATATGAGGGGGAGGAAAGAGCAGCATGACCAAGGAAAGCTGCACAGGGAAGGAAAGAAGGCTAGAGGCAGGTGTGTGGAGCCCCAACATCTTGATGCAAAGCTCTGTCTCTGCTCACTGCCCAGCATGTGATGCTGCTTGTTCAAACCTGCCCCTGGCATCAGAATTGGTTTCCTTCTATGCTCTTCTATGACACTCACTGATTCAGTGACTGGTTGCTTCACTGATTTTAAGGTTAACAATGGCTCTGAACTACCCTGGGAAGTGAGGGGGCAGGCTGGGGAGCAAGGGCTCAGAGAGATCAAGAACAGCTGGTGGCTCTGCTGCTCGATTAGAAACCAGTATCAACTGCATCTTGCAGCACTTGGTGTGTTCAAAGGCTTCACCAAGAGCACCTGCAGCCCTCCACCCTCAGCTCCCAGACAAGTTAGGCCTCATCCTGTCAAGCCTCAAGCAGCCTCTCCGGCAGGAGGATCCCAGTCAGATAAACAGCATGAGGAGAATCAAGAGGCCAACTCTCACACTAGCTGATGTGGAAACCCTTTGCTGCATAATTCAGTAGTTTCTGGTTCACTCACTCATCTGGAACATGGTTAAGGGTTGTGTGTTGCACAGAAAAGGAAGCAGCATATGAAGCTCACAGGTGCACAAAACCTTTGCAGAGCCAGGAGGTGGCTTGCCTAAGATCAAGTGATTGCTGGAGACCATCCTCTGCTTGAGGATTTTGAAAGCTGACTGAAATCCTCTTGCATAAATTCAATAAACACCAAAGGATGAATAGCACAGAGAGGCTCATCCCAAAACTGCCACTCGAAAAGACTTCTCCATTTGGACAGCATCAGCTATGCCAAAGGCTGGAGAAGAAAAACTGGTGCTGAGCTCTGGAAACCAGTACTTGCTGAGCCTGCATCTCTTCAGTAACTGTCTCTACATCAATGGTGCTACTCAGGTCCCTGCAGAGTGGCCTTGAAAGAAAATCACCTGCAAAGACAATATAAAACTGGTCATTGCACTGCTGCCTGACTTCAGTCAGCCCTGAAGATGAACAGTGCTTGCAGTGCATCCTAGTGCAAGCAGATTTGCTTAGTGATGTTTTATGTGGCATGGGGACAGAGCTCAGCTTCTGCCTCAAAGACCTCCTCCTCACCTGTGAGCACTACAGAGTTCATCTACTGTTGGTGTGGGCTGACTTGGGGCAGCCACTGTGTGCTCTACTCCTTCCCAATGGCCACTCTGCCACAGGGAAATAATTTCTCTGTATAAGCAGCAAAGACCTTTGTAGAGATGATGATGATCAAAGCCACAACAAAGTCCTGTCCCTTCCAGCTAAAATGTGTTCAACTTGTGATGTATCCAAGTCTTTCTCATACCCTTTTCCACAGCAGATTCCAATCCTTTTGTCTCCTGCTCAGTCTGGAAAAGGCAAAGAGATCTATATGGCAGCTTGCACCTTGCTTCTGTAGGCTGCTTGTGTGCTCTAAGCCCAGATAACCCTCCATGTTCCCTGAAGACATGGGAGAGTATTTCTCTTTCATTATCAGGCCCTTTCTTTCCTCAAGAGTTTCCCATACAGCTGTATTTTTTCCATCTTTTTATTCCCTTAAATTTTAATTAATGGGAAGCAAAACACAAGCTCTGGCTGGTGTTCAGCCATAAACCTGATCAGAGTAAGCTGAAGCTTTGATTCTTAAATTAGAAAACCCAAGTCAAGCAACTGAAGGTGATTCAGAAATGTACTGGAATATGCCAGGAGATCATTTACTACACTCTTGATTGCTTCCTGCAATTGGGCTGGGACAAAAGGCAGTGGCTGCCTGTTTTGCTTTAGTAGGCTGCAAGAAGAGGCAATTCCAGGAGGTGATAGAAACTCCAGCTGGTTGGAAGCTTTTTTTTTCATTGAAAGCTGAAAAGATTTTGAAATCAGAACTTTTGTGGGAACAAATACGATTTCTGAGACAACTTTTAGGAAGGTTCTTGAGGCCTGGGAAGGTTCTNGTTCCTGTGTGATCTGGTGTAGCTGATCCTGCTCTGGCAAGGAGGCTGGACTGGATGATCTTTCGAGGTCCCTTCCAGCCCCTGACATTCTGTATGATTCTGTGTGTCTGCAAAGGACTCTGCTGTGTGTCTTCACTGAAGAGATTAACTGCCCAAACCAGCCACTAACCTGAACTTGAGACTTTCTTACTGGGAAGATGTGAATTCAGGACCAGCCCTGCCATACTCCCTCATGGCTGAGCTTCTGGAAGCTTCATGATTCCTCTCCTTGCTGTAACAGAAAGCAAACTGCCAAAACTTTGTGGCCTTTGACTATATAGTCTGAAAACACTTCTGCTGCATTTATGAAGACCTAGCCAAGACAGAAAGTTTGCTGAAAGCTCTCCATAACACACTATGTTCTCCTCCAAACTGTGAATACTGTTGACACCTCTGCAAGTATTCAGACGCCTGGCTGCAGCAGAAAGAAAGGACATTTCCTCTTACTGGGCACTGAAAGCTCTCTAAATTGGAAGAAATATTCACAACAGAAGAGAAACTACAATTGCAGAGGTGGATGTCAGTATGATTATTTCTGCCAAAAACCCAGAAAGATGCATTTTATTTAGTCAACACCACACCATGCAGCAGTTTTCCCATGCTCTCCCTTCCCATAGATGTTTACAGAGCAGTCAGGGCCTTTACTGGCCCAGGAGAGATGGGAACGGCAGTTTCCCTTCCAACTGCTACATGTAAAGTCTCAGGAACAGACACAGGCTGTATGGATGCTCAAAGAAATAGATGAAGGCACCACAAGAGATGGAGCAATAACCTGATGAAGATATCAGACTGGTCTCTGCCATTAATTGCTGGGAATTTGTTGTTCAAATTTTGACTCTTTTGCACTGAGAAGGATGAGAGAATTTTGATTTATGCACATACTTAAAAAACAGAGCACATATCTATCCCCTTGTAGTCTGATCACTTACTTGGGATGACAGAAACTTCCCTTGAAGGCTCTCCTCCAAATTCAGGAGGGACTAACAGTAATCTAAGCTTTGGTCTCCTCCTTCCTGGCTCCTAAGGCTGCTGCCCTCATCACTTAGCTGCTCTAAGTTCAACAGTCTGCTCTCCAGGCTTGACCCAGGCTTTTGCAGGGCTTGAGGGATTAGTTTTGGCAGGACTTCACTCACACCTGCCTTGTTCTTGAGACCATTGAAGGAGAATTTTCTGGGGTGGGCAGGGGAGGAGGCCCAATTTGCTGAAGAATTTCAGACTACAAGTGAGAATGTTTCCTCTCAGGTCAGCTCCATGTTTGTTGGGGCCTGCAGGTTATCCAGCATCCCAGCATGATGGATGCTGCCAGCTAAGCCAGGTCCTAAGAGATGTCATGCCTATGCAACACATGTCAAAACGTGAGTTTCCATGTTTATGAGTCAGTAAGGTGGGGCTGTGGCATCAGGTGGGGTTGGCAAGGTGCTGGACCTTTGTAGGGGCTGGAGGGCTCTTATAGATGAGGTATCTGAGCCCACATACCGGAACACACCCCAGGGTGACTAGGGGTTTATTGCATCAGTCTGCCCTTCCCAATCCACTGCATATCCACCAGCACACGTGACCTCGTCTAGCTATTACCTGGCACAGGCAGCAAGAGCCCAAGCACTCAGATGAGGACCCTGCTGCTAAAAGGAGAATACATCTCCAGATCCGTAAAGAACCATGAAGAACCTCCACTTCCCACTCCACCAATCAGCTGTGACAGCACCCTGCACAGCCCACCCAAGGATCACACAGCACAGGGCAGCCAGGAGGGACTCCTGCTCTCCCGTGTCTTGAGCTCACAGTCAGCTGCAGTACATACAGCCCAGCCAGGAAAATTAAGAGCCACAAAAATGCCAGAGAGACCCCGAGCAGCAGCAACTGCTGCTGTTCTTTCACCTCCTATGAATTAAGCTTGTGTACAGGATGACGGTGTGATGAGCTACTGACTGGGATACAACAGTGCCAGCCACAGCAGCTATAAATCATGCTCTGACTTGTCTTCTTAAGCATTAAATAAGTGCTACAAAGTACCAAATTCCAGTTGCCAGCACAATCACAGTTGCTTCATCACAGACTGGTGGGATTGGGCTCTGTCTTTGGCTTACTACCAAAGCCACCAGTGGAAAGGAGCAAATGCACTAATGCACAAGATGCAGAGGCCTGGATGTTGAGACTGGTTTCACAAACATTTAACAGCGGGACAAGCCTGGGACAACAAAAGATACGTAAGGCAGAGCAACTGCCTTCCAAAACATGCCTGGAAGCCCCATCCCAGATGAGCTGCTGGCTACAGGACAGCAACTGGATGAGGCCACTTGCCTGATAACTATTGTTTTACCATTTAATTGAGAACATGTTAGCCTTTTGTAACATCCGTGGACATCCTGTCCTGGGCTAGCTGCAATGCCAACAAGGTCAGTTGCACAGCCTGAGTTGGACATCCTGCACAACAGACAGGTCTGCTGTGGACTTCTGGAAGCAATATTTTCCTGCTGGGGTCACCAGATCAGGTATTTCCAAGGAAATGCTGATGCTCTTCCTGTGTACAGGACTAGGTAGCCCTCCCTTTCCCATGAACAGGCAGATCCAGAGTGGATAAGCACATGAGTGGCACTGACATTGTTCTCTGGGCAAATGCTCCCACATAGCCCCAGGTCCTAGTGAGGACTTACTTTGCCAGCATCTCTCCAAGCAGAGGAGTAATTGACTTGTCTTGGAAAGTATGGGGAGTGCCTCTCATGTCTTCCAGTCATTTACTACCTTTGTCACCAGGTAGCTTTTTATCATGCCTCATTAACTCCTCATTTGCTGCAATGTGAAACTCTAATTTTCCAATTATGACTGTGGGTAAAAGTAGGACAAATTATACTTTTCTTCCTGCAGTAGCACTCAAGATGCTCAGAGGTCCTCCCCTCCTGCCTTAGCTTTCGTTGCATATAGATGCATTTTTAAGCTGTTGCCATAAAATCCCATGGCCTCCCTTTCCCCAAAGCCTAGATAAGTACAATGTTATGTTTCTGACTCAAAAGAAGTTATTTGCCTTCTAGGGCTCTTTTCCAAAACTCAAAGGTTTTCAGTTTCATCAGTAAGTGGGGGTTTTACCTGGGTATTTCTAGGTCACCATTTCTCAGTGCACAGAGGTATCATGCCACTAACCTGAATGTGATTCTGGCCACCTTTTCCTGTCTCCAGAGGCTGGCAGCCACTGTCAAAGGCAGCTGTAATAACTGCTAAATAAATGTAAGACTACATCTTGCTCCTAAAGCACTGTTTACTCATTGTAAGGCTGGACTTGAAAGGGGGGTTGCCCATGGAGACCAGAAGACAAAACTAACAGCATGAGGAGTGTGTTACTCAGCAGCCTGCCCATTGCCTGAGCACGGGTTGTTTTTTTTTTTACTTTTTGACTGTGCAAGCCAGCTCAGCTCTTGCCAGCAAGTGGCATGTGGGCAGTCTGTGCAGTGCCTCAAGTTCCCACTACTACAACTGAGAAGGGGTTTTACCAATGGCAACATAGTGCTGGCTGTAAGGGAGGCAGGAGGGAAGGCAGGAAGCATGCATGTGGCTTCCACCCATGCACTGCGCTGTTGTGGTAGGATCCCAGCCAGGCACAGCTCAGCTTTTTAAGCCAAATAAATTTTGCCTATTAATTTTATGGAAAACAACTGGAGTAGAATGATCTTTTATTAGATTTTTTTCCCCCTGGTGTTTTGTGTTTGTTCGTATTTTTTTGCTTTGTCTGGTTTTTTTCAAAGGAGAAAAGACACATACCAAGAAAAGAAAAAAAATGTCTTACCAACCTTGCCGGTTCATCAAACTCAATATGCTGGGAGACCAGCCAACAGCTCATTCTCTTGCACAACCTTTCATGGGCACAGATGGACACAAACACCCTGCTGCTTTACCAAAAGCCTGATAGAGGCAACCACAATGTAGGGGAACAATGTCACCACACAAAGGCTCTCTGGCCTCCACCGGGTGCTCAAGCTGGGACCCACTCTAGCTGTCACCCTCTCAGCCACATGGTTTAAACTGGCAGAAGGGAGATTTAAATTAGATGTTAGAAAGTTCTTTACAGTGAGGGTGGTGAAACACTGGAACAAGCTGCCCAGGCAGGGTGTAGATGCTCCCTCTCTGGAGGTGTTCAAGGCCAGGTTGGACGAGGCCTTGAGTGACCTGTTCTACTGGAAGGTGTCCCTGCCTATGGCGGGGTGTTAGAACTAGATGATCTTTGAGGTCCCTTCCAACCTTAACCATTCTATGATTTTGTGATTTCCCCTTGTATGTACAGACAACCCATAGATCTGATCTGGCAGCTACCTCAGGGAAAGGCCAGCAAGAACACACAAAGGGTTCAATTGCCAAGATCATGGTTTAAATCTGTTCTCCTCTTCCTCACTGAATTCTCAACAAGCTGGAGAAATTCAGGTAGTAGCGGTTGCTTTGACCCTCTTCATCCTATGTTAAGTGTATGTCCTCCTTTGCTACACATCCAACTTAACTAAAATATGCATCCATTGAAATTAATGCTTTGATATTAAAAAGAGTTGGTGGAAACATTATCAGAAAGTTGATTTCCCAGTAGGGATGCATCACTCCAGCACGTCTAAGAAGAGCACATGTGGATATTGGCACAGCTCAGACATGACCTGCAACATGATTGTGTTTCTCATGTGCCAGTATGAAGTCCCCTTTCAGTCATGTAACACTGAGCACTTAAGTATTACAGACAGTAGAAAGCACAGTGCAGAATCACAGAATTGTTTAGGTTGAAAAAGACCTCAAAGATCAAGTCCAGCCATCAGCCCAGCATCACCATGCTCACTAATCCATCTCCTGAAGTTGCCAGACGCTTCCACACTGAGAAGCTGAACAAAAACACAGCAAAAAGATACTGTTATTGCAGCCTGCGAATTTGGTTGATCTGAGCTCTTCCACTCCATCACAGTCTTGATTCAGTGACAGTCACACTCATGTCAGTAGACCTGCAGGCCCAAATTACCTGCTTAAACAGGAATCAAAAACACTAGATGGGATTGGAGGGTTGTGTGATATTGGACTATTGTGTTGCTAACTACTTACAGCTGTTTGTTTTCCAACAGTTTGGGAATAACAGTATTTAAAAGCTGGCTATTGTAGACAAAACATCACCAGAGATATTAAAAGCAATTCCTTATTCCAGTGCCTGAAATATCAGCTTATTTGTAAAGCAAAATATAGTTCCTTAAGTAAAACAAAAGCAAACAACCAACAAACCAGATCACGGAAACCGTGCAGAGATGGGTACAGGGTGTGGAAGGAAAAGAGAACAAGAATGAACACTTTTATTGCAATATCTTGTTCCCTTCATTCTCACTAGGATGATTCTAGACTAGGATCTCAGCAGAGGCACTCGACATTACACACCAGTGTCTGCAGGAAGAATTAGGCCCTCTTATTTCATTACCTTGTGACTCGCAAAGCAAACAGGAGAAACACCACAAATGCTTTGGGAAGGAGTAAGCTCAATCTTGGCTCACTAGACACAAACCTGAGAAATGCCAAGAGACACGCATGCACGCAAATATGTTGGCAGCAGACTACTCCTGGCTAACCCTGCTTTTCAAAATAAGTTTGGATAAATAAAAAGCAGCAAAAGAAAACAAAGGCATACAAGAAAACAAACTGCCCCACTTCCATAAAATACTTCCATACAGTATTTCCATGAGGCTCATCCTTTCAGCACCAGTGGCCACCAACTCAGAGCCATTTCACCTAAGGAAGTGACTCCAAGACCAGTCTATTGCCACATGCACCCTTATTTAATAATTTTCGTGTGCTCTTTGCTCAATCCTTCTACTTACCAACAAAATAAAATATATTTAAGCTCTTTTTTTCCCCCCAAAGGAGTCTGTGAACTAAATCCTGGGAAGAAAAGCTCTTAAAAAAAAAAAAAATCAGTGGGGTAAGAGCAATGTAACATGCACTGCTGCAGCAATGTACCAAACACACATGTTAAGACTGAAGCCACGTGGCCTTCATTTGAGATCTGTGGGGTGAACACATATACTTGTTTCTTTTGTAACATAAGCACAACAAAGGAAGGCTTTGTTTGAAAGCCAAGGGATAGCCTCTCTGCACACTTAAAGGCTAAGTTAATCGTAATGGGAACTGTGAGTCATAGCTGTGGGGCCCCTGCCCATAGACACAAAATTCCCCTGCTGCAGCAGGCAAGGAGCTTAGGTTAACAAGGAGCAAATATAGCTTCCGGTTTCACATGGGAGACTGAAAGCGTTCAGGGCTAGCAGCAAATACAAAGCTGAGCTGAAAACATGTGTTGTGGATGACTGGTGATGCAAACATGTCCCTTTCAGTAGATACTTCTTCCTACAACTCCTTCAGAGCTTGAGATCATAATCCTGTACTCATTCCAAGAGCATGAAGCAGTCTTACGACTCAACAGGGAGGTGGGATGCACATCAGCCGAATACCTTCAGGCTGTCTTTTGACTTTGACTGCCAAAGACCATGGCCAGGATACTTAGAGCACAGCTGGCTTACTACGTAGGACCCCTCTAGAGTTCTTGTGCCCTTAAGCCACTCAGTGTGCCAGACAACTTATGTCACTGTATGTTACAGTAGAGGAGGGTCAGCTGATGACTTCAAGTTACCCAAAATATAGACACTCATCTCATCTTTGACCCTACTAGGCTGGGAGAAAAAGATAAGGGTCTTCTTCAGTTATCATTAATGGGATTCAATCTGCAGTGCCTACATGGATGTGCTGCAGAAAATCTAAGTGCTTGCTCTCACATTTCCAATAGTCCTGGGGTATTTACTTACTGTATCTCCAGAGGCCTTCAGATGTCAAACTGATCTGAAACCAGTGGCAATCTGGCACCTGAACATCCAGGATAAAATAGCCTACGACCTACGCTCCCCTGGGAAGCACAGTACTGTAAACACCAAGTGTCACCATTTAAGCTTGAGAACATCTCCTTAGCTACATCTCTGGTATATTTTAACATTCTACCAGAGCTTAAGAAGATAGAGAAAAAAAGAGGGCTGAAAAAGCAGTAAGGTCCTTATAGTAGCCTTCCAGTATCTGAAGGGGGTCTACAGGAAGGCTGGGGAGGTACTATTTACAAGGTCTTGCAATGACAGGACAAGGAGTAATGGGTTTAAACTGGAAGAAGGGAGACTTAAACTAGATGTTAGGAAGAAGTTCTTTACAGTGAGGGCGGTGAAACACTGGAACAGGTTGCCCAGGAAGGCTGTGGATGCTCCCTCCCTGGAGGTGTTCAAGGCCAGGTTGGATGGCGCCTTCAGTGACCCGTTCTAGAGGGAGGTGTCCCTGCCAATGGCGGGGAGTTGGGATTTCATGATCTCTGAGGTCCCTTCCAACCTCAACCATTCTATGGCCTACACTGTGCCTGGATGGCTGCTGGCAAGTCTTTTGTCTACTTCGTTCTGAAAAGCATCCAGTAAACCTCCATCTCTGCCTCCCAAGGCAGTCTGCACTACTTCTTAACTACCTCTACCTGTAGGAAAAGTCTCTTTACACTGCATGTGCTTTCTCCAAAACAAGCTATAAGCCCTGCTGCAATTCTGGCACATACAGGGAGTATCATGTCTTGTGGATCTACTTCCCTCCCTGTGGGCAGCGTGGGAACTATTTGCTCCCACTCCTCATGAGGTGCTCCCCAGACATCACCAAACACTCGTGCAATTTGGAAGAACTGAAAGCTGGACACCTTGAAGCCGATTTTCCTTGTTCTCATTTGAGTTTGTCCACAAACTCTGTTTTTTTTTTCCATTGACAGCACCCACCATCCCTTGAGCCAAACCAGAGCAAGGTGCAGCTGGCTGCACAGGTGGCTCAGCTGACACCTTAGCTGATGTCACTTTTCTGCTCAGGTTCAAGAATCTTCTCTATGTGCTGTTCCCCCTGGTTTAAAAAAGCAAAGGAACAGTATGTTTTCCTTTGCCAGGCAACTGAAATAACCATAGGAATTAAAGGCTATGCCTAACAGGCCTAATTTCTGTAACAGTTGGCCTCAGTGGCCCTCATCCTTGCCAACACCATGCTTGTTTTTTCCAAGCCACATGCATGGCAGAGGGGTGCATCAGATGTTTTTCTCTGTAAATTCTGAAAAAGCATCTCTGCCTTGAGGCAAATATCACTGATATAAATAATGTGCTAGACCAGCCAGAAAAACCTGTCTCTAGAAGAGGGATAATAATGAAAGACAATGGAGGGGGAAAAAAGCAAGCTTCATTTACACACAGGAGGATGGCTATGGGCCAGCTCTCACAGCTTTGATCAGGGCTGGCTGGAGGAGCATTCCAGGGAATGCTGTGAGCTGAGCTTTGCTAAAGCAGACTTCTGAACTGTCTGGGATGGGAAGAAGGGGACAGACACCACCCACCACAGGTGCAGATCCAGAATAAGTAAGAAAAAAAAAATCATGTGGATTACATGAAGGAACAGGTACTCAGAGCTGCAGCAGAACATTGCAGCAGCCAGGACTGCTGCTCTGGTGGCTCCTGCTGCCACCAGCTCCAGTCTTTCCTTCCCACCACAACTACTGGCAGAGCCTCTTGTCACATCTTCACAGAACAAAGCCACCAGCAGAAGCAGTTCTTCTTTCAGTGGGTTTTTCAGGTGTTTTCATACAAACATGAGAACTCTACACATTGCTTGCAAATGCCAGTATTTTCTTTCCATCTGTCTTCCTCTGCTGTCACTCCCTGATCATCGGGAGGCTCTCCAGGCCTTTGGTCTCTCTCTTATACCCAGAAGAGAGGGAATCCAGTGCTTTCCCTGTCTGGGTAATGTACCTCTGGCAAGAACTCCTGCATAGCAACAAAAGCAGCAGCAGCTGCTGTAAGCAAAGCTCGGACCTATTTGTTCCCTTCTAGCATCACTTCCTGACTAGACTCCAATTATACCAAGCATTCAGATAAGAACAATTTTATACTGAATGCCAAAAGAGAGAGGCTTTTAATAGTGATCATCTAAACTGAAGCCATTTCCAAATTTAATCTTCATGATATTGCTGCTTTTGCTTTGCAAGTGCTGACTGACCCTCTCTGCTGGGAACATTTGCTAAAACATGATCCACTCCACCTTCCTTTCAGTATTTCTGCTGCAAAGCTCAAGATCCCCTAGTGACAGCCCAACAAGAAGCTTTTTTTAAAAATCACATCAGTTTTGGAAGGAAGTATGAGCCCTGAAGCACCTACCTGCTACACACTTTTGCAGGTGCTCATTAAACTTCACATTACTGCTATGAGGGTGATGCAGAGAGGACTACATTCAGGCGCTCACCACTGAAGCACAGCCAGGAAGTCTGCAAAACATAAAGAGAACAAATGAGGAAGTTCAGGCAGAACGTGGGTATGTAATGCAGTTATCTAAATTAGGGATTGATTAGAAAACAGATTAACTCACCCCTTTACCTAATAAAACGATTTTAAAAGCTCAAGAGACTAGAAATAATCAGCTTTGAAGTGATTATAGAGTCAAAAGGCTGCTTCTCCCATGGGAAAGGGTGTAAATCACACTGCTGGTCTGCCAGCGTTGCAGACACCAGCAAGGGAGGTCCTCCTCTGACTCCATCCTCACCCATCAGCCCTCTCCTTTTAAAATGGATTAGGGTCAAATTAGCAGCTGTGTAAGTGCAAGGGCTGGGATGGTTTTGTCTGGGATTTGTTTGTCTCAAAAAAAAAGCAGCTTGCAAGGCAGAAATACTTGCTTGGGGAGCTGAGTTTAGAGAGCTAATGTAAGAAACAGAAAAGGCAGGAAATAAGTCTAAGAGCATACAGGAAGATGTGAAACATAGAACCGCAGAAGATAAACTACTGTACTTTAGGAGAGAGAAGTTAAGAAATTTTAGGTTAAACAGGAAACAAAGAAGCCCTTCAAGCAGAAGGAGGAGTGGGTAGGCCTGACAAGCTGGTTGCAGGCAGATAAAGGAGACGTTACCCAGCTGTGCACAAGCAGGAATCCACTACCCTTGTTACCAGCCACAATCACCACTTCAAATCCTCTGTCTTGATCCAAAGGTTGATGAAATCATGAACAGCCCTCTGATGGACTGAGGTAACCTTCAGATCTGGTCCCTTTCAGGGTCTCAGCCTTTAGGCTGAGACGTCCTTGCTGTCTTGAACGTCTTCACTCAGCAGCCATTAGGGAGGGGATGGCTTAGCCTTCCCTCCTCCCACGTACCTGCTCTGACCAGACTCTGTATACAGTTTCACTTCTGTTTCTGTTTCAACTGTGAGGCCAAATAGGGCAAACAGGCTCCGCTCCGACGGCCCAGTGCCTTGTAGCCTGTGGGGCTGCTTGTGTCTTCGTGCAACCAGCACCATGACACTACCAGCAGGATAGATTGCTGAGCATAGGAAAAAGACACCTCAATCCCAGGAGGAAAGGAGCTACAAAGTACCATGCAGAAACTGCTGCTATGGGATGTACATGCCCTGACTTATTAAAACGATTATTAAATCTAAAAAGAGAGAATTTAAATTGGAGTCTCCCTCTACTATATGTGTATAGCTATTGGAAAGCTCTTTACTGAATCTTAGAGGATGGTCTAAGACTACAAGAAGGTACCTCTCAGCTGTGGATGTCTGTATTGCATCATAGAATCACAGAATTGTTTAGGTTGGAAAAGACCTTTAAGATCATGCATTCAACTGTAAACCTAGCACTGCAAAGTCCACAACTAACCCATGCCACTAAGCACCACATCTAAACATTTCTTAAATACCTCCAGTGATAGTGACTCCACCGCTTCCCTGGGAGCCCTGTTCCAATATTTAACAACATCGCACACTAGCACAAACCACCTCTTACTCCTTGGAGGCAGCCTAAGCAACACAACAGTGTTGTCATTCAGTCCAATGCAAGAGCCTCCTCTTCATGCCAGAGATCAAGCCTGTCCCTGCTTCAGTGGAGCTCAGCAGCTAGGTCTGACCTTTAGGTCATGGCCGTAAAACCTGTTTTGCTGAACTGCTGGTCAAGGTCGGCTCACCCAACTTTGCAGGGCTCATGTGTGTGTGGAAAGCAAACCAAGGTTAAAAAACAAAAAACAAGCTCCAAAACAAAAACAAAAAAGAAGCTCCATTGCACCTCCTGGGGCCAGCTCTCTGTCCCCTAAGCCGCTTGAAGCTTGGCTACCGGCCTCCCTTCCTATTGCCCACGCTGAGGTGTTAACAGACATCTGAGCTCACATCCTTGCAAAACCTGGAATTCATGGTTAGGCACATGGTGACGCCTCCCAGGACACATCCTTGAGCCTGAAAACCAAATTTTCTACCTCCTTCCACCACCACGTGCTGATGGAAAGTATGCTGCCTGGCAACAAACTTGCTTTTTCCCCCATTATAAATGGATTATAATAACACTTGGGAGTGAAAAAGCTGACCCACCCAATAGTCCATTTTAAAGGGGATCTGAGGAAAAAAGCCAGTAGCTTTTTTTTTCCAGCTCTTCTCTCCATTGCACCATTGGTATGGACTGCAATTGCAATTCTGTGGAGCAGAGCGTGCAGGCCAGGACAGCAAAGGACAGCAGGAAGACTTGTGCAGGCTCTTCATGGAGTTCATGTATTTTGTCACTGCCCCTCAGAACAACTGCTTCTTAATGTTCTTGTTGACAGTCTGAATTTAGCTCAAATTTTGCCACAGCAGTTGTTTTAGAAGGAATGCAGATGTGTCAGAAAAAAACAATACAAATGGAAAAAGAAACCACCCTTTTTGCTGTTTACTCCTTGAACTAGTTCAAGCTATGGGGGGGGGGGGGGGGGGAGAAAGGCCANGGGGGGGGGGAAAGAGTACACCATAATACAACCCACTAAGCATGCATACTAATATCACAATGTCTGCATTCATTTATTTGTAGGCAAGTTCCAAGATACTGAAATAAAAGTCAGCAGGTAGACAGATGAAAAAGCCAGTCTAAATTTGTCCTCTTGAAAACCATAGCAGGTTTGCTTAAAAACAAATTCAATAGTCAGATCAGATTGTAGAACACCAGTGTGAGGTTTCTGTGGGTCAGATTCCCTTCCCATGTTACTCATTGCCATGAAAGGAGGATCACAAGCATTGGCATCGTTCTGAGACCACCCTACAGCAGAGGCATATGGGAGCCTTTATTGCCATGGAACCAACAAAAAACCCAAAAGGGAGCAAGACATGCAGCTTTGGTGGCCCTCATCATCAGATGGCCCAAAACAATCACTCAGGAAAACCACACCCCCCAGTTCCCAACCACGGCCACTTAGTCTGACTATAGGGAGAGAAAAAATAAAAAACGAAAGTAATACTTGAAGCAACAAAAAGAAGATGGCAGTTAGGCAGGGAGGAGCCACTGCCTGAGCTCCTGATAAACAGGTAAAACATCACTGTTGTGCACAGGTAACATCTTCCTTGCAGATGCCACTGGTGCAAAGACAGATAACTTAGTTCTACAAAACTAAGTCATGTGAGAGAAGTGTCATCTACCAACTGGTAGTGAAGAAGCCCTCAGGGCTAATTGCAGTACTGACACTGGCTCTTCGACCTTTGGCAAATCAATTCACCTCTCTCTACATCTCTGGCAACCACACTTAACATGTCATTTCCCACATGGAACTAGTGTGAAGCATCTACAGTGCTGGAAACAAGGTTGAAGAGAAGGCTTTTAAAGTTTCCATTCCTAATTTCCATACTCTGCTTTTTCTCCAGGACTGAAAGAGCTCCTTTCATGTATACTGCAAAAAAAAAAAAAAGGTTTAAAAGCAGATGCTTATGAAGGTAGACAGAATCATTTCAGTCAGCACTGCAGAACAGCATTATCATCATTGAACTGAACTCAAAATCTCACAATAGAAGCCATACTATACTACAGTTGCTCTCCTGTCCAGGTGCTGTCAGCACAGGTCCTTGCCTGGCAGCTCCTGCCAAACTCATTTCTGAAGGAGATGTGCTTGATATGGTTTACGCCAATAGCAACGTTTGCTTAGAGACACTGCCGGTGGACATGAGACACCAACAGCAACATGTTCTGCTTTCCTGAAAGATGTTAATGTGGCAGTTCCCAAGAGAACTCTTTCAGTGGGAGACTGCCAAACTGAAGATGCAAAGGCCACAAAGTCCCTGGTTCTGCATATCAGTTTTAGGCCCATTACTTCCAGAAGCCCAGCCCTGACTAACTCCAATTTCAGCTACAAATATCTATTGGCCATCTTCAAAAAGATGCCCATATACATGAACAGCAGCTCTACTAAGAAAATAGCTCCTTTCCTCTGTACTCACTAGAGACATACTGTATTTCAAAAGAAAGGCAAAGAAGTTTTCTAACAAGCTAAGCCTGAGCCACATAATACTGAGCAGGCAGCAAAGCTCAGTGATGCATTTGGTATAGATTGGACGTGCCTGAGATCACCACTGGCATAAGGACCACACGCTGTCGCCACCAGCCGAAAGTCTGTTCAGCACGACTCGATCCAGCAGAGGTTCCCCAAGTGCTGAACCCAGGGAGCTGCTGCCCGTCCTCCTGCAAGCTTAGGGGAGCCCCGAAGGCAGCTACCTTCTGCTCCCCGCGTTTGGCTCCTGCCTGGGCTGCTGGGAGGGGAAAGTCCAAGAATCTGCAGAAACTTTGGTGGGCACAGTAATCTGCCTCTGAGGCCTGATTCGGCACCCACCCCCGAATGCCCACCGAGTTGAGACACTTAGATGAGAAGAGAGCACGAAACGCAGGAGAAAGTCACACCAAAGCGACCTGTTGCAGGTAGACGCGGGACCCGCAGCGCCTTGTCCCGCGACTCTGCTTCCCAGACCGCCGCGGCAAGCAGTGGCACAGCCCCGTCCCACGGCGCAGCGCGGGGACGTGGGACAAAGAGCCCCCCAGCCGCCCCCTACACTCTCCCACCGTGTGCTCAGGTCTCCGCAGCACCCCGACGGGACTTACCAGGCCGGGCCGGGGCTCGCCGGAGCCGCCGCTCCCCGCGGCTGGTGTCTGGGCGGCGGCCGCTCCCCAGGGCGGCCCGCAGCGGCGGCTCCGCTCGGCGAGGTGCAGGCAAGTCCGCCCAGCCCGGCCGGAGCGGGTTTCCTTTTCTCTTTGTTTCTCTCCTCCTTCAAACCACCCCCGCCAACCCTAGGAGCCGAGCCGTCCCCCGGCAGGCTGCAAACTGCTCTCTCAGTTCCCTCCCGGCTCCCCCATTAGCTTCCCATATGGTTTTGCACTGAGGACACGGGGAACGGAGAGGAAATGCGCTCATTTTGCTTCTCGGATGTATTTTGATCTCGTGGTGGTCGTGTCTGAGCGTCAGGGAAGCAGCTGAGAGACGTAATCTCGCTTGCAGAGATCTTACCAAAACAGAGGAGTAGATCCCAGGGACGCTGAACCATTTTTCTGCTCAGAGCTGGCACAAATAGACACTTATGGCTCTGCCCAGTATCTTTTCGGGGCAGGGAAGTGACACCAGTTTCCTTGTAGGGGTGAGTGGGCTGAGGCACAGCAAGGTTAGCTTCACCAATGGAAAAGGCCACTGTAAGAGATCTTAAGAAGTAGTTTCCAAGACTGCCCTCGTTCTGCAACTAAAGGGCATCTTCTTACAGATCTATCAGAAATAAATTTACGACTGTCACTTGCAAAGACGCTTAAGGGCACCAAGTCTGAGCACCAGCATAGTAACATCTATCCGATTTAGGGGAACTATAGATCCCTTTATTGAACCCTTCCTTTTTCCCCAGCAGTGCAACAACTGTCTTGTATTTCCACTGATAAGGCATGTTGTGTGTTCTTCATCACTGCTGCTTTGATTTTTTTTAACCTCAGGTGGTGGGCATGTGTTGTGATGGGAGCCACAGACTCTGTGGTATCAAGAAGGTACCAGACATGCAGCAGTGCAGCTCAGCACTGAAGCTGTCTGGCTTGTGACTGATAACCAGGACTGTTAAGTCAGTTTGTTCTTTGATTTTCTTGACATCCTTATTGAATTAGCAACAGTTTCAGTGCTATTCAAAGGGTTTGTGTTCTTAAATGTGTGCATATGGGTATTATTCCCATACTAAATTGAGTTTATTCAGGTTTGTATGGGTATTATTCCAATGCTGAATCGAGTTTATTCAGTTTTGTTGGCAACCTGGGTGTTGGTAGCACATTTCTTCCTCATTATATCATAATCTATGAAAATCATCTCCAGCAAGAGCAGCACTGGAGTCTCCTCGCTTTTGTGCTGCAGGACTCAGCCTGTCTTGGTGCATTATTTATTTCCCCTGGGAATTTTGTGGCAGCAGCAGGAGAAAAAAAACACAACTCTTTCTCTGCTATTCATCACCTAAGCCAAAGGAAATTGTCTATTAAATATCACCCGTATAAAGCCTGATGAGGAAGTAATTGCTGATTCTGCCTATATATATGTATACACATTGGACAGTACTGATCACTATAGATTACAGTGACTGTAATTTACATTCATGTGCAAATTTTCCCTGGGATACAGGGAAAAGGTCTGAACATTTTTCAAAGGAAGGCTCACAGCCCAACAGATTATATTACATATCCACCATCCTATTTAGGATCTACCTTCTATGCCACCCAAGATGGTATAAAATTATGATAACAATATGATACATATAAATGGAAAAGTCAAACCAAGACACATTTATTTGATTTGTATTCGGTTTTTTGATGCAGTTCAGCAGTTTGAAAGAGGAGGGAAAGGTAAAAGCACATATCCTGACAACTCCAGCACATGATTCATTGTTTGAGTATTGCTGCACTGCAGAAGTCTTAAGATCATTATCTTGCTGAAAGTAGTAATTTATCTGATAATGAGCAAAGCTCCACTAACCTTACTGCAGTGTTGGGCAGGACCTGAAGCTGTGAAGAGTGGAGTAAGAGTACCACAGTTCCTTGCACAGTGGGACACAGCCTGTAGCATTGTCACATGGCTGCTACTGCAGCAGAAATGATACATAGTATTATTTCTAAAATGGACTCTAAGATCCCATCAGCAGGAGAAGGACAAGAGCAAGATTTAGGCTAGAGTTAAATTTTAGATGTCTTTCTCATCTGCCTTCAGACATCATGGGAGATTGAGGAATTTTTTTTTCCACTAGTATTTCTCATCTATTATAAAACTAGCAATATTTCCTTAAACTACACAAACAGCAAATACAAACCATAGTTTTGCAAGATCTACAAAGAGAATACAGATGCAATAGAGAGGCCATGGGTAGGCAGCAGTGAAACATGTTTTAGCAGTCACCTTCACAGGAGAAGGCTATTAACCTGTAATATACAGAGGGATCACATTAACACTCAATACAGAGAAAGCAGGAATTATAATATTCCTCGAGTCAGGCCTTGCTGGCCCCTGGCTTGCAAGCATTTGTAAAGCCTAAAGGAGACTGCATCAGGACAGGATTTTAATAGGCACAGTTTACTGTGACCCAGCAGAGCAGGAACATGAGCTGGCCAAGGGGAAAAGGGAGTGGGAAACTCCCTTCCACACATGAGTATTTCACACCTCCTAGGTACCACACAAGGAAATGTGCAGGGAGATGGAGTCATCTCCTCACAGCTCACCATATGGTGTCCTCATCTACACCCTTACACCTGACCTTACAAACATCTTAAATCTCTGAGACTTCTATAGCCTTCCCTGGGTATTACAATTTTTTTAATAGCCTTTTCCTCCCAGAGGACTCAGACAAATTTTCAGCTGGGGAAAGATTTGGTGGTTGAAAATTAAGATGAAGAATAAAACACAAGTGGAACACAAATCAGAGATTAGGGCCTGGAATCTGCTGGCTGCTGGAACTAAAATGTTATTGGAAAGCATGGAGGTAAGTTGTTTCTGCTAATGAACACATCATAATTCTAGACATATTTGAAACTCTTTTAAAAATACACCCAAATGTTGGGAAGACAGCTATGGATCAGAATGGGTAAGACAAATAATAGAAATCATCCACTGATAAACCTGAGCTCTGTTATCTTTTAGGCTTTCTTTCTGTGCTGGTTTGAGTCTAATTGGACTATTTTAATAAGAAAAATTCTACTATAGGCTGTGAAAAGAAAACAATCGTGATGTCTACTTCACTCATAGGTTTGCTGACATGTATAAAAGCAAGGACACAAACATAGATAAGTCAGTCTATCTGTCGGGGTCTGTCAGTCTGTTTCTCTTCTGCTTGGATCTGTGTAATCCAACTAATCATTCAGCTTCTAACCCCCCTTGCCGATCCAACTCACCTTGCACGTAAGGCAGATACTGGGATAAGAGTCAGCGGTGGGAAGAAGGTGGAAGGGTGATTGGGAGCCCCTCCTGGGGACTCTGATTTCTGGGAGGGGTATTGTGTTTCTGTATTACTTTTAATTTGTGTATTTCTGTATATAGCTGTAAATATTTGTAATATATTGTAAATATCTGCTTTTATATATATTGTATATATGCTGTGAATAGAAAACTTCATTCCTTAACTTCCAGCTGGCTGAGTCTAGTCTGGGTGAATTCATTGGGGGGAGTGGGGGTGGGGAGGGTAACTCCCAAACCATCACACTTTCCTAGCCTCTCTAGGGATTAATGATGCTGGGCAGCTGGGATAGGGAGGGTCACTTCTACCAGACTGTTCCTCCAAAATATATAGAAGAGTGCTCACCCTGTCACTCTCTAAACCTGTAAGTCAGTGGGCAGTGATGGTGACAGGGATTTGTGAAGCATTGCTTTTCTCTATCAGACTTGGAAAATTCCTTGGTTTGGCTCAGGGAAAGACAGGAGAGAGGAATTTTCTAAAAAACATGGCAGCCCATTGTAATCCTAGTTGCAAAACTGGGAGGAAAAATTGGGATGGAAAGCTGTTCTGCACTTTCAAACCATGCTGAGGGATAGAAGCTTAGTTCCAGGATTATTGACTTAATTTTAGTTCCTTTCCATAATTGTCATCTATTTTATTTTTTATGTAGAGCATGTAATTGTATGTTACACCCAGATCACTTGTCAGCTTTAGCTTCTGTCTCAGAACTAACCGAGCTCTTTATTTGGGTGTTTCTATGAATCAAAACATTCCCAGGATTTAATGTTTTATGAAAATGGTAATGTTTCTTCCTCTTAAGAACACTGCCTCAACTCTAGCACCAAACATGATCAAAGGTTACTGTTATCTGAGATCTGTTGCATGATCTTTACGAACAAAGCAGAAAGCCTCAATCCAATTTAAAATGAACAACTGTTTACATTATAAACCTATCATTTAGTCTGGAAATAACAGGAGAAGACATTAAAAAATAATATAGCAAAAATATGTTAGATAATTAAGTAATCAAAGACCACATAGCGTTTTCTTCACTGGAGAAAATGAAGTATTTTTTGCAAGCTCTTGTTCCTTTTAATACTGTGAAACTGATGTGAGTCTGAGAAAGCAAACGGGCTTCCAGGATATCAGCCCACTGACAGTGTCTGTAATGTCACTGGCGTGTGAGACCATGAGGTTATGATGGATCTCTGTACAACTGGGGAAAGGACAAGACTTGCAGTAATATCTATATCTATAAACGAATACTTGCAGTAATATCTATATCTATAAACGAATACTTTAGTATTACTAAATTGTTAGATAAATTCCACTTTCCATAGTGGTAACCTTCCATCGATATTAGCTAAGTAAACAGAGTAAATTTGTATGCAAATACAGGACCTCCTCCATGAACATGTTCACCCAACCATTACGTCTCCATGTATTGATTAATATTTGCAACACGTTTCTAAGCCAGAAAAGCTTGTAGAGGCTGAAAATGGGTATTAGGAGGGCGGGCAGGGGTAGTTTCTCAAACCACTGTGGTGGTGGAGTGCCACCTAGTGATGGTCTTACAAGAGCGTGGTGTGAAAGAAAACCCTTTCTGACCCCACCACTCTCAGGCTTTCCTTTATCACTTCTTCTAAGCGTTACCTTCCAGTGTCCACAAGGTTCATTTTATGCTTTCCAGAAGACATGTACTGTCATGGTACCTACCCTAAATTGCTTACACTCTCCTGGGTGATGTTATGATAAGATTTAACTCTATTTATTTATATCTCTGCAGTAGCCCATAAATCTTCATACTCAGCGCTAGCTTATTTTCATACTGCTACCGTTTAAAGGATGCATTAAATTAACTGCCTGAGGGTTGTGACCTCAAATAAATCAGTAAGCAAATAATTCTTCTCTAGCAACCCTTTCTGCACACAGGCAAACACACACCACTGATGTGAACCTCTCTTTTATGCAGCTAGTGAAACAGGTGATTCTGCCTATTTACCACAAAGTATGGGTGTCTCTTGAACAAAGCTAGCTATTCAGGGAACAAACAAACAATCTTTTCAGTGAACTGAAACTTTCTGGGCATGGTTTGTCTCTGCTATTCATGGAGATTTACTTATTTTTCTTTAATGTGATTTATTAATTTTTTCCTTCTGTGGCTGTGGGAATTTTTTGCTCTTGCTAGCTGAAAAGTTCTTCCCAAAGCTGGGAACACAGGTTCAGCTTAAATGGGATTGTTAAAAAGTGATCCCACTTTAAGAGCTCTGCCTTCCCTAGAGGGTCAACCTATGACAAGAGTGCATCATTTACAGCTGTTACAGCAGTTACAGCTCTATTGTGGGATGGCAGATGTGGTAATTCCCACTTTATTGATGAATATATAAAGCAGTAGGAATTTTAAGTGTCTGTTCCCAAGCTACATAAAGTTCTTAAGGTCAGAAACCCAGATGGCCCCTTGATTGTCAGTCTAGCTCCTTGGTCATTAATCTGTTGAGGCATTCTGTAGCTTTGGTGGAGAATTAATTAAAAGTAAGTATTTGAGCCTTACCACAGATTTGTGTCCTGACTGCACTTTAAAACTACCTGCAGTGAGTTGTGCTTATTTTAAAGCATGATGACTGACTTATCAAAAATAGGTTTTAGCATGAGTTACCATGGACTTCTAAAAGAATCACTCTGTGTCTGCAACTACAGTTAAGAGGTGTAGCTATCATGATGGCAAACTTGCCAAATTTGAATGAATTTAGCTCAAATGGCACTTGTCTGGGAGACCAGACCTCACAGTCACCCTTGCAGGGTCTCACAGGACACAAATCACCATGTATTTGAAAAACATAGAATAGAACTACAGAACCACGTGGGCTGGAAAGGGCCTTTTAATGTCATCTATTCTAACCCCTGAATAAGCAGGGGCATCTTCAACTGGCTCAGGAGGCTCATAAGAATGTCTTAGTGAATGGGTATCATTTTGGGACACATTTATGTTGTTACCCAGAAGTGCAAACATTAACCCAAAGCAAAAACATAGTTACCCTCCCTTCCTAAATTTCCACTTCTGTTTTGTTGTCAAAGTTGTAAGAAGGAGTATAATAAATATCCTGGTTATATATTGAAGATTTAAATTCAAAAGGATGGTTTTTCTAATCATGTTATTTATTTAATTGAGTGTATCCCCTTCCTCCATTATGCTAGAAAATTAAGATCATACCTTTTGATATTTATTTGCACATAGAGTAATTTTGTTTTAGAAGTCTAAGAGTTTTTGGCCCATTTGAGAATCTGAAATCCTAGAATCAAGGAATTTATCGCCTTCCTATTAATTTTATTATGTAAGAAACAAAAGAAATGACGAAAAAGAAGAGTGCAAAACTTAGAAAAGGGATTTCATTGACTCTTCTGTTTTAAGTGTGCTTTGGAATGATTGAAAGTATGTTTCAGTGTGTAGGATATTTTTTAAATTGTCAAACATACAGAGAATACATTATAAAATGTATATTGTTCTCCAGATCTAGTGGAATTGCCTATTTTGCCATGTAACCAGTAAAACAAAGGGTTGCAATTCAGGCATCACTAAACTAAGAAGACGAAAAGTTTTCCATTGCTATTGCTTTAAGGTCACAACTAACATCCATTCTGCAAGGGAGTGTATATATGGTAAATGCATTCCCTGCCCTAAAAAGCTATCAAATTAAACAGTTTCTGGCCTCATAGAGATAAAAAGTATTTCAAGGGTTGGCTGGGAGTGGAGCAAGCAGTAGCTGCTGATACTTGAGCCTAGCTCTGGGAGTATACAACCACCGGCTTGTCTTCCCTTGTCCCACAGCACGTACAAAATCAATCACGTATAGTGGCGAGCAAGTGCAAATAGTTAGGCGCAGTGAAATGACAGAAGCCAGGCTCCAATGTCATTTGTGGCCCAAACTTGCACATACCTGCTTTTATCACCTTCCACAGGACCCTGCCTCCCTCCGTGCTTGGAGGAGACACTTGGCCCTTCCTGCTGAGCTGCTGCACCTCGCTGACCGCGTTGCGCTGCTCAGGGAGCAGCTCCTGGCCTGGCATGGAAATGTCAGAGGGGTGATGCTCCTCGGTGTCGTTGTGTAAAATCCCCGAAGGCACAATTTCCACAGCAAGATGGACGGATTCGGAAAAACTCCGAAGCCGAAGAGACGGGGGGTGAGCAGGGTCACGAACAGGGGGGCCGCGACGGGCCTCTCCGAGTAGCCTCCTGGCTCTGGGCCCACCGAACGGCGCGGGGCACACAAAGCCATCCGTAGCCCCCGGGCGAGGGCAAACTCGGCTTCCCAGTGCCGCGGGCCGCCGCAACGGCCCAGCCGGCCCCGCCCACCGCCGTTGCTACGATACACCTCTGCGGCCGCGGTAGCGACCTCAGGCCTCCACGGCGCCAGCACCCATCCGCGGCCCGGGCCGCATGGCCCCCAGACCGCCGGCACCATGGCTGAGGTGAGCTTCCCCTCGCCCTCTATTCCCCGACTCTTTCTTGGATAGAACGAACACTGTACCACACAATAAGCCCCAAAACATCATCTATGTATCATCGACATCAAGATGCCATTTTTATGTGTCAAGTTTCTTCTGCGAGCAATTACAAAGGCAGTAATAACAGTTAAATTTTAGGAACATCTGCTGCTTTTAAGATTGTGGGTGTGGTTCCTACCTCCCACCCCCACCGCTTGCTGTTACTCCTCTTCCTTTAACTTTATGATCACAAATGTGAGCAAGAGCCAAACTGAAGGTTTGTTGTTGGGGAGCAGGATGAAATGACAAAACCACATTTGTTACTGGGAGTGCAGGAACAGCTTTGAAGGTATTATGCAACCAGCTTCATCCTGCCACACAGACTGACCAGTGAGAACTTTAATATTCCAGTTGCTTTTGCTATTTTCTCTTGATGACGGACAAAAAAGACACTCGGAGCCTTGGCAAGAGGGGGGATTTGGAGCTGCTGCCTCTGCCTTGATGTGTTGTGCAGCATCACCTTTCTATCAGGTCATAAGGGTCTGGTTTTGCCTTTTTAATTTCAGGTTTTCCAGGCAGTGTGAACTTATGTACTCCTCTTCCACCTCCCCAAACAGTGAAACAAAGGAGATAAAATTTTGTGCTCAGAATTTAATTAAAAAAATTTTTTTTGCTAGAATTCTCACTTTTAAACTGTTCATGCTCAAGTGGTGAGTAGGGGCCTGAACCATTTTTGAAACAGCAATCCATTGGCTGGGGGAGGGGTGGACAAGTAACAAGGACAGATTTTTAAGGCTGTAGAAGCTGTGCACCTCATTGCCTTTCTTCTGTGAGGGAGATCACCATACATGCATGACCAGTGGTAGTAGGAGAGCTGTTTACCTCTCCGAGTGAGTCCACCTCTGACGTGATCATAAGGATATACTGGGACTTCAGACTGCAGCATACTTTCCAATCAGTTTTATGCAAGCTTGAGTAATGACAGCAATGTATCTGTGACAGCACAAAGCAACCTGTGGGCTGATTTATCTTGCTCCTTAGATCAAGCTAACTCTGAAGAAGTGACCATGCCGCTTCATCTTGGTACAATTGTGTTGCACTGAAGGCTATAATGGAGGTTGATTTAAAGCTGCTGTGAAAAATACTGGTGGAATTAAGTGTTCAGCAACCAAACTGACAATGTGTGATGTCAGAACTAAGTTAGGTGAAAATGTCTCCTGTGAAAGGTTTAACAGTAGCATTTCCTGCAGATGAAGGATTGGCTTGTGTTGGCAGTACTGTAGACTTCAAACGTGCTTATCTGCAAGCGATTTGCTGGCACTATCTGCATAGAAAGCATAAAGTAAGCAGACTGTAGAGTGCAGAGAAGTGCTGGCCTTCCTGAAGAGTTGATGTATTGTTTAAACACTGTCACAACAATGATATTTTATAGACCTATCTTTAAAGTAGTTATGGTACTAAATTCCAGGAACTCCGTTAAAGCACAGGTTATTTCAGTAAAATTGGGGAGATCTGTTTGAAAAATAGCTCTCTAGCAAGAGACCTGTTACTTCAGAAAATTTTGTCATGGTTTCTTAGCAGCTGTTCCACCCCCACCATACTGCATTTTATATTTGGAGATGTGGTAGGTTAGGAACTTCCCCTCCCCACCCCCCCAATTAAAATTTACCAGACCAGCTCAAACGGCTTGGAAGTAAGATAAAGCTCTATGTTACAGCAAAGCTACATTTACAAGCATATATACACAATATATTTGCATGTATTTACAATTATGTACAATTTAGAAATACAGAAATCCAAACTTACCCCCTGGACAAAGAAAGCCCAGAAGGGGCCAACGCCACCCTCTCTGTCTCCAGATAGAAAACAACCAGAAAAGCTCATGTGTTATCTGGTCAGTCAAGGTTAGTGGAAGAGATTAGAGAGAGAAGCTAAGAGATCCAGTACCCAAGAGCCAAGAAGTGTGGGATTGTTTGTACATTGGCTTTTTATACCTCTTAGCAAACCAATGAATGATACAGACTTTATTATTCTTTTACAACCAATGATTTAATTTAATTAGATTCTGCACTGAACTTTCAGGAAAGTACCAATTTCTCCTATTAGAATATTGCAATAAGCCTTAAACCACTACAGGGGGTCATAAGGGAGATGTTACATACCTCCTGTTTGTTGTTTTTCTCATTTCACTCAGGATGAGTCTGACAAACCGTATCTGGAGGAAAGTGCATTTGAAGCACTGGAAAAAAATTTCCAAGAAGTCATCAGTCTACTTAAGGGAGATAAAACTCTGGAAAAATTCCATATAGAATATGAGAAGCTCCATGCTGTTATGAGGAGATCTCATGAGAATGAAAAGCATCTCACGGAGAAATGCAGGGCACTGAATGCCCAACTTGTGAGGAATTCATCTAAAGTGGCTGCACTCACAAAGCTCTCTAAAGATGATCAGGAAACAATATCATCAATGAAGGAGGTAAAGTTTTTAATAGAATTAAGCATGGTCTGAAATTGTTAATGAAAAACATGGAAATAAGAAAAGCATCTGCAAGAGCACTTTATTTTATGTAGAGAACAAGCCAGAGGACTAAGTATAGAGCTGGCATCTACAATTATTTAACCTCTGCTCTGCTACCTATTGCTTTGCATCCTCAGCCTGGTGCTTTTACAGGTCTCAGTAAAATTCAGTGTTTATTTGTGCTAAAGCAACTCCACTTGCTTTCAGGTACTCACTAATAGTTTATGTATTCCCTCTGTAAAATAGCACATTTTCAACTTGTGTACAAGTTTTGATTCATTAATATTTCTGAAGGGCTGCTTGTGTTTTAACTATTGCCAGAACAGAAAAAAAAAAAATCTATTTACTTGCTGAAATATGGATTGTAGACCAGGAAAGTGTCATCAACACATATAAATAAATGTTTCATGGTGTTTTTGAAAAGGAGTCCTATACAGCATTTCAATGTGATTTTACCAATTTACTCTGATGTGTTTCTCGTTCTTATTGATTTGAACTCTGTCAAATCAAAGTACCTGACTTGCTAAAAAAACAGTCCATGTTATTCAGCATTACATAGAGGTTTGACTAGCAGAAACCTTAAGCTGCCAAATGATCAGAAGACTGTATTTTGAACTTCCATCTGATGAAACCAGAAGAACTTAAGGCTATGGTACCTAGAGAGGCTTTAATTTAACATTTAATTGAGAAACCTCCATGGCTTACAATAAAGTGTTTTGTTTCAGTACAATAAATTCTGTGTAAGAATCCAAAATGATCTGTGAGCACTGTAGAAATAGAGGCCTTTGAAATGAAGTTTCTTGTCTTTAGAGCTATGAAGAAAAATACACTCAGAGTTAAATATAGATAGCAGTGCTGTCATCCTATAGCTGCAGCTTTCAAGCCCATGGGACTGCTCAAAGCATCCTCAAGGAGGAGCAGAACTGTAGAAAATCTTGTTGATTTTCATTGCTGCTAATCAAAACCTGCTAGGTGAGTATCAGAACTGCAATCACAGAATCACAGAAACATTCCATTTGGAAAAGACCCTCAGGATCATCAAGTCCAACCATTATCCCTACTCTACAAAGTTCACCCTTAAACCACATCCTCAAGCACCACATCCAAATGACTTTTAAACATGTGCCTACCTCCCTAGGCAGCCCATTCCAACGCCTGACCACTCTTGCTGTGAAAAATTGTTTCCTAATGTCCAGTCTAAACCTACCCAGTTGCAGCGTGAGGCCATTCCCTCTTGTTCTATCACTGTTTACCTGTGAGAAGAGACCAGCAGCAGCCTCTCCACTGCATCCTTTCAGGTAGCTATAGACAGCGATGAGGTCTCTCTTCAGCTTCCTCTTTTTCAAACTAAACAGCCCCAGCTCCCTCAGTCACTCTTCATAAGATTTATTTTCCAGGCCCTAATGATCCTTACAATTTGCTTTCTGCCATTATATGACAGTAATCTGAGTGGGAATAGGAGCAGAGGCAAGCTGAGGAGACGTTGTATTAGTAATAAGATTGTCATAAAACTGAGAAACAGAAGAGTAGGGAAAATAAGAGCCTTTCAGCAGCTAATTTGAAGGTCTGGCTTGAACCAGCTAAGGGATCTCATAGTGAAAAAGATACTTGACAGTATGATCCTGTTAGAAATTACATGCAGTGAGCACCATGTGACATTTCAGTTCTAGTGGTGTGCTGTGAGCCAAGTG
Organism: Ramphastos sulfuratus; assembly: GCA_013399055.1. Taxonomy (NCBI): domain Eukaryota; kingdom Metazoa; phylum Chordata; class Aves; order Piciformes; family Ramphastidae; genus Ramphastos; species Ramphastos sulfuratus. The sequence goes on along the minus strand of WBNM01002469.1, from coordinate 79,542 downwards.
AACAGCACCCATAACTTTTTCAGTTTGGTTATGAGAAATAGTCCTTCCCTTAAATATTCAGGAATGATTTGGGTATTATTTAAAATGTTCATTGCACATTTTGGAGTTTTGTTTGTGTCCTGGGTTGGGAACTATAGGATTAAAAACCCTCTAGGGACTAGAAAAATTCTTATTCAATCCCATAATTCTGCTAACTCTTTATAAACTCATGCCAAGGCCAGCTCATTCTCCTTTCCTCCCCCTCCAGCCCTGTGTCGGGCAGGAGCTGCTTTTATCAGGACAAACATGTAAGGAGTAGGCCTGTTCTGGGTCCTCCAGAGGCTATGTTTATGCCTATGGATGGCAGAGGTATTGGTGGGGGGGGAGGACTGAAGCACTGGGGATTATAGATTTAGTTTTGGGTTGGGGGAAAATTCAAGGGGGTTGCTATGGATTTTGTATCTGCTTTGTAGTTTCTTTCTGTATCTCTCTTTCCAAATATAATTCTGTTTTCTCTCCAGTTCACTTGAGAGCATCATTCTGTCAGCTCTTTGAAAACCACAACAGTTTGATATACACTTCATATTGTGTGTTATTCTCCTTTCCAAATGAAAGTTCCATTACAGCTGTAGTACTTCACTATAATTTTACTAGCATTTGAAAAATGTGTTTTAACAAGTGCCCAAGGAAAGTGGTGAGGAAAGTTCAAGTGGTAAAACAGCAGAGGTGATGTTCTTCAGTGCTAAATTAAACAATCTCTTCCACTCTTGCATTATTTATAAAAGATAGGAGAATCCTAGTGGGGCTGTTCCTGTAATAATACTATAGGTCCTTCAAATTAAGCCCCTAAATCTTGGTGACTTGATGGGTAATCAGGGGAGCAGCTGTATAGCCTTCCTCTTCTAGGTCATTGTTTCATATACAAATAAAAGTTGCAGGAGCAAAATTTTTTACCATGTGGAGCCTGTTTGTAGTCAATAGGATTTCTTTAGGGGCAAGGGTTAACAGAGCAGTGGCTGGTAGGATCTGGGTCAGTGATAATCAATAGCTATTAAGTGTTTCATGGTTGTGGATTGCTCTGTTTTGTAGTTTTAATAAGCTGGATATAGCAGTCTGCTCTTTAGTCATATCAAAGGAGAAAGGGCCAAGCTAAACACAAAGAGAATTCAATTCTCTTTTTCATTGATACGGATACTGATCCAAAAGGCTGCACTTGAAGAGTGCTAGAAGGAGAATTTATAGGAGCTGGTACTGCTCTACTTGGAATTGCCAAGTTTTCAATTTCCAGAGGTATCAATCCAATATAGTAAGAAAGTATTTCAGTAATTCTCAGTTTCTGAGCAGTGAAACTGATGCAATCTATTGGGATATTTAATGAAAATAAAGTAAGGTAGTCACAGTTTATGAATCCTGTTTCACAATTTCCAGAGCTCCAGTACTTCTCAAAAAGTTCTAACTGCAAATATCCAGTGTACTTCCATCTTCAGTTATATAACAGATTGCAACATATGTTACCTACCTAACCAATTTTACCTACCTAACCAAGTGCTGCTATTACCCAGTGATGCTGACACTTTGCATTCTTTTAGTTTCCCTCTCCACTTAGTAATCATTCAAATATTTGTTCATTGGAGACTTGCACCATCAAATATCTCCTTTCTTTACTTCTGAAGTTAAAGGAAGCAATCTGTTGATATGCTGCTCAAAAGACACAATCAAGAAACAGCTATGATGAAGCCCAGTTTTGCTGGTGCTGAAAGCTGTGGCAAATGAATTTTTAAATTTTGCTTATTAATGGGGCCATCTCTTCATCATAGAATCATACAATGTTAAGGTTGGAAGGGACCTCAAGGATCATCCAGTTCCAACTCCCTCAATAGGCAGAGACCCCTCCCATTAGTACAGGTTAGTCAAGGCCTTGTCCAACCTGGCCTTGAACACCTCCAGGGAGGGGGCATCCACAACCTCCCTGGGCAACCTGCTCCAGTGTCTCACCACCCTCACTGTAAAGAACTCCTTCCTAACATCTACTTTAAATTTCCCCTCTTCCCATTTAAACCCATTGGCCCTCATCCTGTCATTGCAAGACCTTGTAAATAGTCCCTCCCCAGCCTTCCTGTAGGCCCCTTTTAGATACTGGAAGGCTACTAGAAGGTCTCCTCAAAGCCTTCTCTTCTCCAGGCTGAAGAGCCCCAACTCTCTCAGTCATCTGTGCCAATTAGCTTTATTGATAAAACCTGATTTTATTAATACAAATTCAATACAATTGTCTTTACACATCAAAAGGAAGATAAAAAACCCTGAGCTTAGGTTGAGCTGAAAGCATTGCTTATCTGAATGGCTTCCTTGAATTGAGGGGATCAGTTCTGCAAACACCAGAACAAAATGCTCACTGAAGCCCCGTAAGGCCTCTCAGAGGTCAGATTGATTTTATCCACCAGTTCTATCCTCCAAAACTCCAATCATAATAATTGAATTCAACAATTTTAATCACAGCCTAATCAACCAGCAAGAAGCTTTGATTTAAGTAATCAGCTTTAATCTCACTTCCCATTTGCGTTTTTCTAGAGGTTGCTTCTTACAGGTTGGAAAATGTGAAACGTATCTATTTACAGCTGTATTTTACGGTTTCCTGACAGTTAAGATGATACATGCTGGCTTTATGCCATTATCCAGCCTGGCTTGCATTTGTTTAAATTTCATAATTGAACATTTTAATGGAAGATAATAATGAATGAAACATTTATTATTTACTAGATGACACTTATTACTTTGTGTGTAATCATAGCCGCATTTGAATGAAACTCAGAACTCCAAAAGTATAAACCACAAAAATTCCATATTTAAAGCTGTTTAAATATGGCTGATATAAGTGAAAAGCACATTTTTCAAACTAAATGCTGAAGTAGTTTATTAAGTAATGAAAATGCTGTTTGTAGGTAATGAATTTAATTGACTGTAATCTTCTTTGAAATTTCTGAACAACTAAAGACCAATGTTTAACTCCTTTTTAACAGAGGGGTGAAAGCAAATATTCATGATCTCTGAGCTTCACACTGATTTCTCAGATTTAAATATGCTGAACTAATTGAATAAATAACACTGTATTCCCTTTCCATTTTAAAGTGACTATAGATGTTATATTTTGTGTTCTTTTCACAGCACATTCTGGTAGCCTCTTCTGCTAGTTCAATAGCTTGAATTTTGAATTTAGTCAGTAAATAGCCAAGTATTACATTTATTTGATTTAAAAGAAATCAATAAATGTATTAGTAATATACCACAGGTGTCATCCTACTGAATTTATTGTCAAATAGGGTTATTTTTCAGAACCAGATATATTAGTTCCAAGAGCTTCATATTCTTCACTCTGGAGGTGTTTTTTACTTTTTTCCCCTCCACATTTTCATATGATGCAGGTTGGAATTGAAAGGGATATTATGGCCTGATGTAATGGTGCTTCTATCTGGCTGTGCTTGGGGAGACCCTACAGCTGTACAGCCATACTTGGAGTCTCAATCTGTACAAGTCCATCAGCTCCAGAATTCCACTAGGAGCAAGCTGAGAAAAGAGCATGGGAAAGAATGGACATCATGCAGAGACTTGCAGCTCAGGGACTTCTAGTGTCAAAAGTAGTGTCTTCACTATTTACCAAGTTTTCAGGACCTTTTCTTCCAGATCAGTAATCTTCTGAGTTTGTGCATTTTTTTTAGCACAAGAGTCCAGAACTAGTAGGACCTTGGTTTGAATTTGACAAGGAATAAGCCTGCTGTGTTATTCTTAAGGATCTGATTCAAGGGAGAGAGATGCAGAGAAAGTTTGAAAAATCAAATAGACCCTCCTCCCCAGTCCCATTTGTGGATATTATAATCCTGAGCTTGTGAGTGGTGCATGAATCTGTCATTCAAGTAATTCCATGTGCTGAAATTTGGCATGAGAATTGTGGCTTGTTAAATATGTAGCTAAAACCAAAATACACTAGGTCTCCACAGATAAGAATCATAGAATGGTTTAGGCTGGAAAGGACCTCAAAGATCATGGAGTTCCAACTCCCTGCCATAAGCAGGGACACCTCCCACTAGAACAGGTCACTCAAGGCCCCATCCAACCTAGCCTTGAACACCTCCAGGGAGGGAGCATCTACAACCTCCCTGGGCAACCTGCTCCAGTGTCTCACCACCCTCACTGGAAAGAACTCCTTCCTAACATCTACTTTAAATTTCCCCTCTTCCCGTTTAAACCCATTGGCCCTCATCCTGTCATTGCAAGACCTTGTAAATAGTCCCTCCCCAGCCTTCCTGTAGGCCCCTTTTAGATACTGGAAAGCTACTAGAAGGTCTCCTCAAAGCCTTCTCTTCTCCAGGCTGAAAAGCCCCAAGTCTCATAGCCTGTACTCATAGGAGAGGTGCTCCAGCCCTCTGAATATCTTCATGGGCCTCCTTCATAAAAATGAACAAAGTGGAAGAAAGGCCCAGATTAACATGTATTTTTGTCCAAATCAAATTGGATGTTCAACATCCTAACAGCTAAGAAGATTTTCACAGACTTAAGGGAGCTGTTTAAGTAGGTGCTGCTTTTGTGGGCATGGATTTTTCTGTAAATTTTTAGATAGTGTTGGGACTCATGCAACTGGGCACTCTAAAAGAAGGAGACTTGATAATGTTCAGGTCTATGTGCTGAAAAGCGTGGGTTGGAGCTTTTGGTGTGTAAATTGACATAGTCTGAATAGCTTAAAATGTTTGCTAGTGCCCTTGTTGAAAAGAAAACTGATGAGGAAAACTGTTGTGAAACTAAGCATGAAAAGGCATGAAACATCTCTTTTCTTAATTAACCAAAATACAAGGCAATTACTTTTTATTTGATTGTTCATTTTCAACCCAATTTAATTTATGTAATCATTTGGTTCCTAGGAACTTGAGAAGGCCTGGAAAATGGTGGATGCAACCTATGAAAAGGAACAGAAAGCAAAAGAAACAATTAAATCATTGCAAAAGAAAATTGCCCACCTAACTAAGTTAGTGGAGCAAGGATCTGGACCATCTCCGGAACAAGAGAACTAGTAAGATTTCTTCAGGGAGGGAGCAAAACAGATCTGATTTTCTATCATCCTGCACTTTGTTTAGCCATGAGGACACCACAAAGACACTGGAAAAAGAAAGACGTCTTTCCTACCTTTCACTTTTCTGATGAATTCACGTTTATTGCTTTATGTGTTTGTGTAGTAAGCAAGTACAGAATCAGGCTATGATGGAGTTTATTCAGCGTTGGATTAAGCTGAGAGAGCAAATGAAAATCAATATTATGCATTTTCTCAGTATCTGCTGTATTGCTTTATCTGAACAGCATTTCGACATACTCTGTCTTTGAGAATAGGATCCTGTCAACATTTTTACATGTAATGACAGCAGGGTGAACTAGTTCAATCAATGAAGCAGAAGGCTTGATTTCTCTTCTGTTCTCAGCTTTTTATAAGGCATTATCAATGTTTCTATTCTTGTTTCTACTTTACGCATTTTCAAGCCTATGGGGTATTTTACTTAACACATGTGCGTAGAGGGACCTAGTCTTAAGTGAAACCACTAGCTGCTACAGTGTAGTAGTAATGATGATCCTAAGGACCCACTTAAAAGCCCTCCAAAAGCTGGTGTTTGTACTATCAAGTCCTTAGACTGTGCTTATGCTGTAAGATTGAGTGTAAACTCAAAGATGTTAAGTATAATGAACTATTGACCTCTGCTCTTTCTATCGAGATTGCTAATGGTTCCGGCTTGAAATTTTTGCACTACTTAAGGTATTTATTTATAGTATACATTCAGGATATGTATGGGGCATGCTCCTCACTCCTGTGTATCCAGCCTGCATAAACTAGTCTGTGAGCAAGGCCTTTAGTGTGCTGAAACACTTTCCCTCCAAGGAATGGGGCTGCACATAAACCACCTGAATGCATGAGAAATCCACTCTTTCAGCTTTTGTTCCTGAAATGTTCTGGACCTGTGTAACAGATTTCCTTGAATCTGAAAGCTTAATCATGAAAGCCTCTTTTAATACAATTCTCCCTAAGGGCAGCTCTCTGTGGCTGCTTTTTCGGAAGAGCCATGAGCCATTGCTTTGACAGTGCCTCAGTCCTGTGTTTCCAGCTGCTGCCCAGGCTACTGAGATCTTCCTAATTACAAATTTTTTTTTAAAGCTCCTTCTAAATTGCTCTCCTGTTCCATGCTTCCCTACTCTGTCCGTCCAGTGTCAAGGCCTTGGGACTAGACAACTCCTTTGCAGCCCCTATAGTCTTTTATAAATATAAGGCTGATTTTAAGGGTGGAGCTTAAGCCCACACTGATTGGAATTTCTTGTATATTGTAAATGTGTTCAAACAAGGAGTCTGATTTATTACATTAGATGACTGCAAGACATAACCTAGTTAGATGCCCAGTAGGGTAAGCTGCAGAGAATCTGATTACAACAAATTAAAAGTTTTGGTCCCTGAGTAGTTTTGTAGTAGGTAGCGAAGAAGGAATTGTGTTCTCTTTTACTTTTCTGGGAAACAGAAGGTTTCTTCAGGCCCATGAGGGGGTGACATAACCAGAAAGAGTGATTTTTTTTTTTTTAGACTAGGTTAACTTTTAAAGTTGCTTGTGTTGACAGTGACTAGGATCACAACAGGTAGAGCATATAATTTGATTGACCAGCAGAGCCTTAATCCCAAAGTAGTTTAAAATCAAGCAAATTACTTTTAAACTCCTAGTTCTCACAAAAGATCTTGCTCTGGTGCAGGAGGAAGAACAAAAATGGCTTGTGACACTGCCTGTCTGTTATTTTCTTGTCTCTAGCATCCAGGATTTGCTAAAACGTAAAGACGAGATAACAAAGGAGCGAAATGAACTGTTGTCAGAGGTTGTGGAGCTACGTGAAAGTCTAACTCAAGCTACAGAACAGCAGCAGAATGCAGAAAGGGCAAAGAATGAGGCAGATCAGTCCATTATGCAGGTCTGTAGAGATCACTAGCTGGAGATTTTAGGCTTTGTCTAGAACCATTCTCCACTCTTACAATTGCCATCCATGACTAGGATGTTACTACTTGTTCTTTCACATTTCAAACATTCTCAGGAGTGCTCTCGTGAATTACTTTTTTTAATGTATTTTTCTATTTCTAGGCTATGTCCTTTGACATGTACCAGCTCCTTCCACAGCTTCCTAGTACCCTGAATGAGGCCAAAGTTCCTAAATTGTAGTTATCTTTCATACCAGAGATGTGGAGGTATTTTTTAGGATTGTAAATCCTTAGCCCCACAAAGGAGCACTTAGAACACAGACCTGGTTACAGACCTCCTGCTTTCTTCTTCACACTGATTCCTGCCTACAGTTTTTCAGTTGAAGTAATTTTTCATCTCACCAATGTCTGCAGATGCTACGGAAGGGGTAATTAATTACTGCGAGATGATATTTT
>WBNM01002469.1:52990-71872 GCA_013399055.1 Ramphastos sulfuratus | reverse complement strand
TCTTTGTCCCTTTTCCCGCGGTTGCTCTCCCCAAAACAGAAGGAGAGAGAGCAGAAAAACATGCCTGGGCAAGCCAGGACATGTACAAGCCTAATTTGGCCTGTTTAGGCCTACCACGACAGTAGAGAGCAGTCATACTCCATCTCAGCTTTACTTTTTTTGTCTCCTCTTCATTTTAGAGTCTCTGTTTTTCTGACCATCTGAGTAGACAGTTCTTTTTTACTGATCAGTATGTATAGCTTCCTTTTAATGTATATAGCAACTAGAGATGCAGAAGCCTGAGGATCAACAGGATACCCACCGAATGGAAAGAAAGTAGAAAAGGATGGAAAGCGGGACACAGAACTATGATACATCAAAATATAAAAAACATAATAATGAGAAAAAAAAGAATTTAAAACAGGATATAAATGGGACCTGAAGCAAGTCAACAGGAAAAAGGCAAAGCAGAAAATAACAGTTAAAGAACAGAGAGGAAATAGAGGCAGCATTTTGCTTCCAGTTGTTTATTAATCACAAATGGAAAAGCAAAGATCAGTGTAGGTTTCATGCATAGACCTCATTTCTGTTTCTAAAGCAGAGAGATGGGAATATATTACAAAAGAATAGAAATCTTTGCTTTTCTAACAGCATTGTGAGCTTAGAATAAAAGAGAGAGGATTGAAACTCCCATCAAAACTTATTGAATCTTGTTAGCCTTCATCTTCTGATAATCACTTCATCAACCCTTAAATTTATGGGATTGTTACAGCATTTGTAACCACCTCCTATTCTCCCAGTATGAAATTATTCTCCACTTCAGACTGCTTAAATGACAATACCTTTTTCAAAGTCCTGTTGAAGACTCTGTCAGTTCTGGTAACTTTTCATCTGAGGGCTCAAAGCAAGAGGAATCTTTAAGTGAAGAACATCTTAAAATTGCTGGTCTCTGGCTGACCTGAATATTTCCATGTGGATCAACCCCCTGTGTCTCCTCTCTGCTGATTCTGCTCCATCACATTTTTGGGAAGGCAGAGAGCAGCAGTCATAAGACAGTCTATTAAAGATGAGAGAAAGCTCATCTTTCTAAGTTCCTGCAGAGGAACTTTGAGATCAGGAAGACTGAGAACAGTTGTGAAAATGAACACTGGTCTGACATCTCTCTCTTTCGTTTAGTATCAGTGTAATAAGTGTTTCTGCTGGTGAGACAGAAAAATCAAAATTCCTTTTGATACAACATCAAGTACAAATAATGCTGCATTTGGGAAGTACCACTTTACAGGTACCTTATGACTAAAGATACATTTGTGCTCCTGCATCTCCAGAGGAGTGCTATTATGCCTGTAATGTATCAGACCCTTCCATGAAGGGTGAACTGACTGGTGCTTAACAAATTCTTGTCATCAGTAAATAGGTTCCCTTATGCAGGATTTTTTGTTCAACTACTAGAGAACATAGTTCTGAAAAGATCTGGCATATTCCATAGTACAGCAGTGTAGAAGCGGTTGTTTTCGTAATCAGGCGTAGCAGGAGAGCTCAGAGGCCTTGTTTTGCTGAATAAAAGGCCACAGAACTTAAAATTTTGATCTTATCTATTATTATTATTATAGCTTCAACAGGAAATACAGCTGCAACAGAATGAGGCAACTCAAGAGGCCCGAAAGAAAGTAAAAATAGAGAAAGAGCTGAAAAATCTTCAAGCCGAAATGGATAACAAGCAAGCTGAGATCAAGAATTTACAGCAACATATAGAGAGGGCCAAAGAAGAACAACTGAAAATGGAAGAGCAGCTGAAAAAACAGAAGGTAAGGTAGATAGCACACTGTATTTGTCAGGTCTAAGACTAGGGTGAGATGTCAAAATAAGAAACAGATTGTTCTTGAAGGGAGAAAGAAGGAGGATATTTTAAGTTAATAAAGTTTAAGCATTTTTTTATTTTAGTGTAAATATTACTTTGCTAATAAACACACATGTAAATCTTGTTGACAGATTTCCTCACATAAATCAGTAATGCAATGATATTGTCAGAAAACATCTTGAAAAGGTCACAGAAGATGGGAAAGTCTGTGAAAAGCATGGATGATAGTAACAGGGGGCTGCCAGGCTAGACTTCTGATGTATGGTGCCAGTTTTGCCACTGATTGACTGCAGTGGCATTGGTAAAGTTATTTTACCTCCAACTTCTTTCTTCTCTGTCACAATAATTTTTATCTACCTCTCAAGCCTGTGAAAGAGCAGAGAACTGTCTTCATAAACCTTTTTGATTTGTTTTCCCCATTCTGTTTCTAAAAACTTTTATCTGGAAATGTCCTAACATTGTGTTCTGCAAGTGTTTGGATTTTCAGGTTTTCAGTCCATTTCCCCTGACTTTGGGAAACTCACAGAGAAGCAATTTCAGTAAATGGCAGGGGAGATCTCATCACTGTGAAACAGTTCTACCTTAAGGAGAATGTCTTTGGGAGTTGTGTGTTTCTTGTAAATTTATGACTTTTATGGCTATTCCTTCCTTTCAGGTGCCTGAATTTGTGAAGGTAGAGGCCTATGACAATTTTTTGTCAACATAACAGACTTAGTAAAATACTTCACAATAGCAGATACACTGATATCACTGATTTGATGCATTTTTTGAGGGCAGCTCTGTGATCTAATGCTTGACCAAACCTTCTATGAAGATGTGATTATCTGGATAGATCAAGGAAAAGCAGTGGTTGTTGCATGCCTTGACTTCAGTGAGACTTTTGGCCCTGTCTGCCGTAACATCCTTGTAGTTAAGCTGTCTGAAGGACAGAGCTTAGAGGGTTGTGATCAGCAGTGTAGGGTCCAGCTGGTCCGTAGCTAGATCTCCCAGGTCAGTATGGCATCCAGTCTTGTTAAATATCTTCAGCAATGACCTTGAAGAAGGAACAAAGTGTACTCTCATCAAGCTTGCTGATGATACAAAACTGGGAGGAGTGGCTGACACACCAGAAGGCTGTGCTGCCATTCAGTAAGACCTGGGCAACCTGGGCACAGAGGAACCTGATAACGTTCAACAAGGGCAAGTGTAGGGTCCTGCACCCAGAGAGGAATAANCAAGACCTTATAAATAGTCCCTCCCCAGCCTTCCTGTAGGCCCCCTTCAGATACTGGAAGGCTACTATAAGAAGAGTGTGTCCAACAGGCAAAGGGGTTCTCCTCTCCCTTTTCTGTGCCCTAGTGAGGCCACATTTGTATCCAATTTTGCAGTCCCCAGTTCAAAAGAGATGAGGAAATACTAGAGAGAGTCCAGCAGAGGGCTATGAAAGAGGACTGTGGTACCAGACCACCTCTCTTACAAGAAGAGGCTAGAGAGAGGTAAATATCACCAAGAGAAGGTGACCTAGCTCTTACAATGTCATTGGATTGTTGTTTCTCAGTGGAATTATAGTTGGCTGTGATGCCTGCTCTTATTCCTCTAAAATTTCTANCTATGAGTGAAGTAGACATCACCATTGTTTCCTTTTCACAGCCTATAATATAATTTTCTCTGTTAAAATATTCCAATTAGCCTTAAACCAGCACAAAGTCTCAATAACATAGTGTTATCATGACATCAGCAACACAAGAAACAGTATTCCTTCATCTTACATTGCCTTTTCTTCTGCATGCATTCAAAAGAGGGAGATGCCCCTTCTCCTCCTTTAATGTTTAAGGGCACAGTACGTACTGACTTCATCAAGCTTATCATACAGTAGTGCTTGAAGTGAAAAATATATATTCTTTCTTCTCTTATGGAGTAGTATCTGTTAGGGGAAGTCCCATCCAGTAGAAGAAATGACTGGTGGCTGCAGGATTGAGGNGCCCAGGACTTGGTTCTTTATAGAAACCATGAAACTCCTATTTCAGGCCCAAGTAAAATGGTTGAGTCCTGGTCTCGGCAAACCAAGTAGCCAGGGAAATGTTATCAGCATATTAACATAGGATTTGCTTGCTAAGAAACAGAGCTCCCCTGCCCTCTGCTGATTGAGGTAATTTGAATCTCATACTCATTTTCAGTAATTATATGTAGTAAGTTGTGTTACTGATGCTTGCCAAATGCCTAACAAGAAGTAAAATATTTATCTACCACCTGCAAGAGAGACCTGCTAAGCTCCCTGAAAGAAAAAAAAAAAGTGACACTGGCTATATTATTCATGAGAAATTATCATTTCCCCTAGTCAGTTTGGAAGTGTATCATACTTCACATTAGTGATTTCATCACCAGTGAAGTGTGGTTTTTAAGCAGACAACAATTTGTAGCAGCTTTATCTCCTGGGGAGATGGAAGATTCCGCCTTCATGTATATGTAGATCTTGTAATGAGATTAAAAAGTTAATAGGGTTGTTCCTTAACAGATCTTGAATGAAAAAGTTGATGAGGAACTTGAACAACTTCAGACGAAAAACAGTAAGCTCATGCAAGAGAGAAAGCAACACAATTTGATGCTTGAAGAGGTGATGCAGGACATCCAGCAGAAGACAGCAGTACTGAAAGTAAGTACAAGAAGGTGCATGCATACGATCAGCCATATCGCACTGACAGCAGTCAGTCACTTGGGGCAGGGATGACCTTAGTTCATATACTGGCACTTCTCTATGGCTAGTTTTGGAGGAAATATGAGGATCTGGCTCTCACTGGATGCCATTCTTTCTGTGGCAATACCATGGTGCAGTCTCCAGCACTGCCACCTGACAGAGTAGCACCTGTCCTGCAGGAGGAGCTGTGTTTCATAAAACATAAATCAAAATGGTCAGCACAATGTTAATAAAGAATGTGTGGTACTTTTGACAGGCACAAGATCCTTCTTCTGTTGTGAGATCTTCACACAAGACTGATGACTTTATTTCTTACAGTGGTTAATGTAATCTAAACATTACCAAAACCCACTGAAAAATATTAATAAATTATAATGGCAGTGTTCTGGATAGCTTCCACTGAAGGGAGTTGTTTCCAACACTGAATTTTTTTCCCCCACAGTATGGGTTTGGAAAGTAAAATATGAGTAACGGAGATGGTGTTTACTTTTTGATCTAAAAGGTTTTCTTGTCTGATTTTACAACAACCATTTAAGAGTTGTTTTGTGCTACTCAGAAGCAGGTGAGTTTCAGCTGGGGAAGGATTACATGACTCCTGCATGTTTTTTATTTTTTAGGGTACTTAAAGAGCAATTGTGCTAAAGGGTAAGCTGTTAGATGTTATTACTCTTGTCTACCATATCTTACATTTTGTATCATCATTGGGTTTAAAATACTAAACATCAGAAAATTTGGGTAGAAAATCATTATCTTATCAAAGTTTAGTCAAGTATAACCAATGCACATAAATGAAAAGGTTGTTTGCCAATAGAGACTTGTTAGTCTGAATGATAAAAATCAACCACTGACAGATTAAAAGCTCAGTTTGTAACTAGTCACACAGATCATTCTGATGTGGTTCCTTAATGGACTCTATGGTAGGAGATTGTTTTCTGTTGTACTTGTTCAGGCTGACTGGAAGATATTTTTCTTACTTATTTGAAATACGAAGTGCTGTCTTTTTCAGGTTAGCTGCCTTTATCATTACTTCTGCCATTATTGTTTAAAACTTTACGAACAGTTGTTCAAATTACTCATATTTGGAGTTCCAGAGAATCAAGAAGTGGATTTTGATTCTATAATCTTATCCCAACTTCAAGATAAGTTGAGAATCATACACATGGACTTCTGGGAACAAAAAAGCAGAAGATACTGCCCAGTTAGTGATTAAGCCTATTGCTAAAGCTTCTAAAAGCCTAAGGAGTCTTGATCTGAGTTGTCCTTTTTGTAGGCACTGTGCTTGCAGTTTCATCCTGCAGTGTCCTGAGTGCCTCCACTATGGTGTAGGTCAACCCAAACTGTGAAAGTACACATAAATCTCTTTCTAGATTACTGACAGTAAGAATTGAGGAGATTCACATCCTCCCAGAGGATACTCACATAGTGGAATTTATCATTTACAGAACCAGTATCTGAGGCTGTAAGAGGAACACTGTAGTCTGTGATGGTTGTAAAACCTAACCATGGCACTGAATTATAGGAGGAAAGTTATATTTACCTCTTAAAATGAAAGAGACTAGTTTCTGTTTTGATTATTGATTGTGTATCCTGGTAACCAGTTATGTGCTGTTTTGATTGATTATTTTCTCCCCTGATTGTATAGCAAATGAAATAAACTGCACATTTTGCCTTTTAGTTTTAAATCCATAGGCTATAAAAGAGATGAGGATAACAGATAACTGCTATTAGGGACATGCAATCAGACCATACTAGAGCTATCTTTCTCATCACAGTCACTGTCCCTAATACTTCAAAGGAAGTTAGAGCTGCCCGTGTTTAATCTGCAGGACTAATTGGATAGTGCACTTTGAGGCCTGCAGCTGGGGACTCTTTATTGATCATTTTCTAAAGCATAAGATTTGATTATAATTTTCCATGCCCTAGCTGGCTTTGTTTAAATTATTTTTAATATTTTTTTCAGTTAGCTAATTATCATCTCCAAGGTTACCCACGGCATTTATACCTTCATTTCCTGAATTTAATGGAATAAATATATTCCAGGTACAGAGACATTTTCTTCCTGTTGTTATTTTTTCTCTCCTTTCCTTGTTGCTGTTCTGTAGGCCAGAGATGAAGAAGTGGCTCAGATGCACAATGAATTTTCAAAGCTGAACAAAGTAAAAGATGTTCTTCAGAATAAGCTGCATGTTGCTGAGGAGCAAAAAGTTAATGCAGAACATGAAAGAAGCACCCTAAAAAATCAAGTATCTGGACTAGAGAGAGGTAGGTGCCTAACTGATGGGTGGATTTGTCTTCTGATTCATAATTTACAGGAACATCCTCCTGTTAGGATCATTCTCCATTAGTGCATGATAGGAAACTGTATAAATGAATCTACAGCGGCATTTAAAAATTATTGTAGGCTTACACAATTTTCTTAATGTAGCATACGTAGGTGAAAACATAACAGACATCATTGAACTTTGTGGTGCTGTGGTGGTTTGGCCCAGGTGCCCTTAAGAAAGCCATAGAGTTCTCCAGGAGGACCAGAGAGGTCTAGGAGGTGGACCCCAGAAATCGTAATTTTGTTATTCAATCCCATAATCTTGCTATCACTTTATAAGTGGGCAGCAAAACCAAATCTTTCTTTTCTCTCCCTTCCTTCAGCTCTCTGGAGGGAGTCTTATCTGGGAACTAATGGGGCCACAGTGAATTTCTTGCTGCGCAATCAGGCCTGTTTGAGCCTAATGGGAGACAATGGGTGGGAGAGAAAACCAGCACTGGGATTTGGTGGTTTAGCTTGGTTGGGTGGAAGGTTTTGAGAAAAAAAATCTCATGTATCCTTGTTTGTATTAGGTGATAAAGATTTATGTATTCCATATTTTTTTTCCTGTATATCTTTAAATACACTTCTCTGTATTCCTCTCCACTTCAGCAAGAACATTTTTATTTTACTTCCTTTGGGAGTAAAATTAATTATTTCTGTCCACGCTCTAAACCACAACTGGTGTGTCAGTTTGTGCCATGCCACTTAGAGACTTGTCTCCAGAGCAGCTTCACTGCTCCTGCACTAACCAGTGGAAGAGAAATACTCTGAGAACTTACTGAAATCAGACATTATTAAGACACACTGTTTTTCCTGTGTTGATTCTGCTGAGTAGTTAATAACTTGGAAATGATTGGGTGCAACTGAGCTGATAGTCTTAGTTCTAGTATGTTTATGACTTCAACTGGTCAGTGTGGCTACTAAAGCTGTCCAAATACTGACTTCGGCTTGCTAGCAGATCTGAAAACACATCTAAGAAACAACTTGCAGCATTTTTGCCAAAAGAAAGTTTTGGATGAAAATGTCTTGGGTCAAGCAAAATATTTTATTTAACTTTACAAAGCAACTTTTTCTGGTATTTTTTAGAATTTAAAACTACTTCCCATTGTTTAACATTAAAATGCAAATAAATTTCAAAATGAAATATGCTTTGAAATAAAAAATAGACACATTTTCAATGTTCAGGAAGAAAACAGCATGATGATTTTTTTTTTCCTTGATATTGTGAAGTCACAAAATATTTCAGTGGATGAGACCACTTTCTAGGGCACAAAACCTCCCTTTGCTGTAAAGTTCACCTAGTTCAAGTTGATATATGCTGGTATAAATCACAGAATCACAGAAATATTCAGGTTGGAAAAGACCCTCAGGATCACCAAGTCCAACAGATAACCCTACTCTACAAGGTTCACCCTAAACCATATCTCCAAGCACCACATGCAAATGACTCTTAAACGTATCCAGGGGTGATGACTCAACCACCTCCCTGGGCAGCCCATAAAGCATAAATGCTTCTCCTTGCTCTTGTTTCTAGTTTGTGTCCTAAAGAGACAACCTATATGAGGTATGAATCCTTCCATGTAACTGTATTTGTGGAAAGTCATGCCTGTTTTTCATACATCTCTGTGAGGGTGAAAGTTTTCCCACAAATGTTTTCCTTTTACTGCTTGAAGTTATATTAGAAAGAAGCAATAAACTTAAGAAATTCAAATCTGTACTTGAATACCTGGAAGGGGATACTAGTAACTCATCCTTTAGCAGTACACAGGATCACAGGATGTTAGGGGTTGGAAGGGACCTCTGGAGATCATTGAGTCCAGAGCAGGACTGTATAATCTAGTGCAGGTCACACAGGAATGCATCCAGACAGGTCTTGAAAGGCTACAGAGAAGGAGACTCCACAAGCTCTTTGGGGAGCCTGTTCCAGTGCTCTGTGACCCTTACAGTAAAGAAGTTCCTCCTCATGATGAGGTACAACTTCCTGTGCTGTAGTTATGTCCGTTGCCCCTTGTCCTATCACAGGGTGCAACTGAGAAGAGTTTGTCCCCTCCCTCTTGACCCCCAGCCCTCAGATACTTATAAATGTTGATTAGATCCCCTCTAAGTCTTCTCTTCACCAGACCAGTATTTAACACATCTTAGCACTCCAATGTACTGTGTTGCCTGAGCTGCAGTGTTAGTATACCTGGTTTTAATTATTTAAAAAATTCAATGAAAATATGTCTCTACTTTTACATATCTTTTTAACAGTACATGTCCAGTGTTTGATTTACACCATGTAGTTTTAACTCCATTAAAGCCAGTAGAATCTCACTGCTTCCAGGGGAACTGGATTTCATATAGAGGGATTAGAATAATTCTGAAAGTCCCTGGTTTTGAAAGTGTCTTAGTTTTTGTATGCTGATGTTGAAGCTTCTTAAAAGCCTGTTATTTTCAACGTGCTTTCAATGTGTTATTTTCAATGTGATTTCTGGAAATGTGACTTCTTTGAGGTATCTTTTGTTTAAAACTCAAATATAAATATTGAAGTCCTCACATCATTACAGATTCACAGAATCACAGAATGTTAGAGGCTGGAAGGGACCTTGAAAGATCATCTAGTCCAATACCCCTGCCAAAGCTGGATCACCTGTGCCAGATCACACAGGAATGCATCCAGGAAGGTCTTGGATATCTCCAGAGAGGGAGACTCCACAACCTCCCTGTGCAGCCTGTTCCAGTGTTCTGTCACCCTCACAGTGAAAATTTTTTTCCTTGTGCTTACATGGAATTTCCTGTTCCTCAACTTCCACCCATTGCCCCTTGTCCTGTCATTTGGCATCACTGAGCAGAGCCTGGCTCCATGCTTTTGGTACTCACCCTTTGCATATTCATAAACATTAATGAGGTCACCCCTCAGTCTTCTCCTCTCCCAACTAAAGAGACCCAGCTCCATCAATCTTCTCCTCATAAGGAAGATGTTCCACTCCTTTAATCATCTTTGTGCCTGAGTTGTTCTAAGTTCTTTTAAGTACCCACAGAAGTATTTAACATAATTAGCTGATACCTGAGGTTGCAAAATCTGATCACAGCTAATTGTACTGTTCATGTAATGTTAAGGCTTTTTAAAAAGCCCACTAAGTTCTTTTTGTAGTTTTAACACCTGTACAGTTTGAACCCAGAATTTGTTCTCTTTCCTCCTTCTCTCTAGAGTTAGAGGCCGCCAAAAAGCAGGCAGGTATTGACAGGAAAGCTGTGGATGAGCTTGTGAGGGAAAAGGATATACTAAACAAGGTGAGCTTGCATTGATAATCCTGCTAAACAAATCTCACAGCTTGAAAATGTCTGTGGTTTAGAGTCAGCAACACAGAAATGTTGTAGAATAAATAACAGTAAGCAAAGTGTTCCAAATTCCTTAAGCAGATGCTGACACTGCTTCTTTTCTGTGCATTGAAGTAGTGTTAGTACCCATAAACACACAAAAGATTTTTAGCATATGAACCATCAGGGAGCTTAAAAAATGCTCCCTGTGGTCACCTTTATTGCAGGCCCATCATTTGATATCCAAAGAGTTTGTTACACCTGTGCTTCTACACTACATAGCATGTGAAGATAAATATTTGTGATGGTTTGGGAGTTACCGACTCTAATGAAAATCACCCAGACTAGACACAGCCAGCTGGAAGTTAAGGAATGAAGCTATATTTACAGCTTAGCACAATTTACAAGCAGATATATAGACTATATACCGAAATATTTACAGAAATATACAAGCTAAAAGTAATATGGAAACACAATACCCCTCCCAGAAATCAGAGTCCCCAGGAGGGGCTCCCAACCACACTTCCACCTTCTTTCCACCCCTCTACCATATCCCAGGGCCTGCCTTACATGCAAGGTGAGTTTGGAGGATCGGCAAGGGGGGGTAGAAGCAGAATAATTATTTGGGTTACACAACTGCAAAAGCCCAGGGAGAAGAACACCAACTCCCACAGAGAGGGACTCTGTCTTACCTATGTTCGTGTCCTTGTTTTTATACATCTCAGCAAGCCTATGAGTGAAGTAGACATCATGATTTTTTAATTAAAATATTCCAATTAGCCTCAAACTAGCACAATATTAATCTAGGCAAACTAGGTCTTCTCTAGTCAAAGAGCTAACCAAAATGTTGATGCACCACATAGTGTTTTGACAGGCTGTAATACTAATCCTTGCTTTCAGCTTCATTTCTCATACTGCTCATTTTTCATCGGCCCAAGGTTCTTGTACTCAAAATAGCATCTTGTGTTTATGGGCATTCCCAAAGTGTAATCTAGTAAATTTGATGCTAAAATGTGATTTCTGAGGTGCTTTATTTGGTAGATTCACTGTCCTGTGTCTTAACTCTAGCAAAAGCTCAGACTTCACAAGTAACAAATACCTGGTTTGTATAGAGAAGGACATTTCAGAGTGGTAACAGAAGGCTGATTTTTTTAAAGGTGATATCATGTTGTTTTCTCTTTAATCCTTATGTGTAATTTTAAACCAAGTTTGGTTAATTTCCAGTTTGGACTTGCTATTTAGAATGTGAGAAGGAAAGGTATTTGGCTTGTATTATTCATTTTTCTGCTCCAGTCATTAGTTACATCCACTTGTAAACAATCCTGTCCATTTTAATGTAATGCAGACTAGTATTTTAATTTCTGATCAGAAGTAGCACTATTTAGCAGCTCCAAGATTTTTTTTTAACTTGAATTTCATTTGATCAAATTAGATAAGGGATAATAGTATTGAGAAGTCCATAATCCACTTATACAATGGCATATTTTTGTCATAGTGGTGGCAAGTGTTGCCTTTTCATCTCAAGAGCCATTATTTTGTGTTCCACTTAGAACTTGGTCAAGGCTACCACTGCCACTGAGAAGCAGATAAACTTGGTGAAGCTACATGAACAGTCGAAGAAAATCTTGGAAGGAGAAATCCAAAATTATAAGAAGGAAGATCAGAAACAAAGGAAGATTATTAACCAATTGGAGAAGGAAAGAGATTGTTTCATCAATGAAATTGGTGAGCTCAAACAGAAGGTAGGAACTGCTTTTTGTGCAGGTGATTGTTTCCTGTCTTACTGTGATATATGGTATCAAATGATACACTCATTTCCTGATGTGCCAGTGGGAGGAAGCTTAGATTAGTGGTCTTCACATAATTGACAAAGATTTCTTCTTGACAGTTTGTATAGCCTGCTATTGTTTCAGGTCTCTTTCAGGGAACTTCAACAGTGGGTGCGTATTCTATGAGAAACCTGGAGTACAGCCACGTATTTCTCTTTTTCAGCTGTCATTCAGGAAATTAAATTAGGGCTGGAGTACAAAGCGAGGCCTCTGACCTGAGGCTCACAGTTGAAACTCTTGTATGCAGTTGGAAATTACACTTTGACTGATCTGCAAAGGACCTTATCTTGCATACTGTTGATGTCCTCAGATTGAGGCCAGTGAGAGCTGACAATGCTCAATATGTTTATGAAAGACTTAGCATTTTGAGGAGTTATTCCCAGTATATGTGTCTGGAAGTTAAAGAATGAAGCTGTATTTACAGCTTAGCACAATATACAAGCAGATATATACACTATATACAGGAATATACAAGTTAAAGGTAATACAGAAACACAACACCCCTCCTAGAAAATCAGAGACCCCAGGAAGGGCTTCCAACCACCTTTCCACCTTCTCCCCACCCCTATACCTTACCCTAAGGTTTGCCTTACATGCAAGGTGAGTCAGGGGGGTTAGAAGGAAAGTGGTTAGTTAGATTATTCAGCAGAAAGGAGAGGGCAAGAAGCCAGACAGCCCGAGACTCTGAGCCCGAGTGTCTTATCTTTGTTTTGTATTCTTTTCTTGTACATCTCAGCAAGCCTATGAGTGAAGTAGACATCACCATTGTTTTCCTTTCTCAGCCTGTAATATAATTTTCTCCATTATAATATTCCAATTAGCCTCAAACCAGCACAATATGAAAACATCTAAATGTGTTAAAGCTAATCTGCCAAAGAGAGGTTTTCTGGCAACGGAGGCAGAGTAGTATTGCATAAAATGTATGTTTCCTGCTGCCCATTATTAGGTATGACTTTATTCCTGACAGTGTACACAGAAACATGGTTGTAACAAATTTCATTAATTGCTGATGATCACATTGAAGGACCCTCCAAGAAGCTCATTGTTTTACTGGGATTGGCTTTCAGACTGTTTCAACTCACCAAGTTATTTGCTGTCTTTTCATTTCAAAATTATCCTCTCCAATTTCATGCGACCAAAGGCTTTCAAATAATTTTTGAATGGTAGATGTTCCCTCATCTGGAATACTTTTTGCCTTTTCCTTGGAATAAAATTCCAAGAAAATGTGATTTGTCTTTTTTGCAAAGTCATATTTTGCATCTTTCCCTCATAGTTCATTTCTAGCAGTATAGATATGAGTTAGGAACACTGTAAAACTAGGGCAAGGGAGTAGTTCATAACACTCAGAACTACAAGGCTTTAGCTCTCCATTCTGATTAAGGTTGCTAACAATATTTTGAGGGTGAAAATGACAAATGTTTGCTTGTTTACTTTTTCCTTTTATTTTCCTCTGCCACAGTGGGTGCAAATTTTCTGTCACTCCTTGTAAGACAGAGTCTCAGTAAATGGGTTGTAACATTTGAACTGTTTGAATAATGATGCTTGCTTTGTGACGACTGCAAGTTTCTGAAGGACTTGCACGCTTTTGTGATTCACGAAAGGGACAATTCCTGACTCAGCTTGCAGGAGAAGAGCAGTAGGAATGCTTCTGAGCAGAGGAACATGTGAGACAATAGTTTTATCCCTGTAGAGGTTTCCTACATTAAATTAGTCATTGTTTGGTAGGATAAGATAGGGCAAAACACAGGATAGGAGGGCATACGATCAGGATTATTATGTCCACTAAATATTAAATTCACTGTTTGACCTATGTGGCAAAACTACAGGTGCCATTTCACAAATAGTGGGGAATGAGCTGCTGATGGGCAGTAATCATACATCCAGTCAGTGCTCTTCTCTCACCTTTTATCATCAAGTTGGCTCTGAAGGAGCTCCTGTGTAAGACCTGGTAAAGAGCCAAGCCCATCTAAGTCCAAAGACTTCTTGAAGGTCCTGCAAAGCAAAAAGAGCCATGCTGTGTCTGAGAGCTGTCTGGTTATTTACAGCAGGATACAGCCTATAGAGCTGCAGAATTCCTTTTTCAAAGTCACTGCTTACTGCTTAGTAACTGATGCAGAGTCCATGAAATTATGTCCACGACAGTGAAAGATTTTAGTGGTGAGAATTCATATTGCACTTGCTGTTCTAATTATTGGCCTGCCTGGCTGCTCATTTGTAACATTTTTAAGCCAGTGTCACTTGTTGAATAATCTTACTTCTAGATTAGACAGAACAAATTAGAGAAAAATCCGTCTTTTTGCTCTTTGTTATGTAGCCTCTATTACTGAGCTACAAATGTTAGTAGAATATTTCTTGTTTGAATTGAAATTCTAAGATTATGAAGTCTTAGTTTCCCTGTGGAGGGATTAGGCTACTGAGAAGGAAGAAGTGAAGTAATACCTTTCAGTCTCACCTGAATTGTTCTCTCACTGAGCTTTGCGAGAGATCACAAAAATAGTCTCTACTTGTTGCTTTTGTGAAAAAGCCATTTAGAAAGTTTACAGTTTAGCAACGCATCCAGGAAAATCATAAATATATTTCCTTTTTTAAAGTTACATACTCTTTTGGAAAACCTAATGCTCGACAGGCATATCATTAATGCTATGGCAGCACTTCTTGGAGTGGTTAAATAAAGATAAGCAAAGAAGGATGCCACTGTCACTGAAATCTTGAGTAGGTTCACTGCACAGATAACCAACAGTAGATGAAATTTAAGTATACAGATAAAAACCTGTGAGTTTACAGAAGAAAACTATGAATACCTAGTGCTTTCTGCTTGGCTTTGGCTCCTCATTGCCAGATCTGAGAGGTGTAGTGTGCTGTCAACTGCATCAGGATTGAGGATGCTCAGCCGCCCGCAGGGCTCTGTTGGGAAACACTGCATGTATGTTTTCCACATTTATAAGGGAGAATTGTTTGGGTTTAATCATTCCTGAAAAAGTAGAGTCAGCATCCAGCCTGTGAGCACAACTGAGAAAGCTTAGTCCACAAACTTATTGCACTTACATCGTATCAAAATCAAGTGAAAGACTTACGAATGCAGTGACCTACTTCTAAATCTTGCTCCAGCCTATGATCACCATCGTGAAGACAGAAAACATGCCTTATTGATTTCTTCTCCCTGCTATTACTATTGACAGGCTGTTTTAGAAGAAAAGGAAAAGGCAGGAATAGGTTATAAACTGGGACTGTGTTTCTGTATTGCACTGTAAGCAGTTACTGGTATCCTCTGCAGTTGGTTACAAATGCGCTGGAATTGTATTCCTGCTGCTGTAATAAAATTTTCTGTATATAACTATCTGCTATCTTCAGAGCTGAATGGGAGAATGATCAATTAATGAAGCTCCTGATCCATAGTTAAAACTCAAAGGGCTTTTCTGCTAAGTAAGGGGCAACAGCGTTGACCAGAGACTTTGCCATTACTGACTATTTATTGTGAACTTTTTTTATTTTAATCTTCTACTTTGACATATGAGCATGAACTTTAGCTCAAACTGGTATCTTCAAAAACAGAGGCAAGAGAAGAGTGTGTGAAACACAGTTGGTAACGAACTTCTCTCTTGAATTTTGTTCATGTGATTCCTCAGCTTTTTCTCTAATGCTTGGTCATTTTCCCAGCTTTGCTTTCTTCCCTGAGCAGTGAACCTGAGAAATTACATGCATTATCCTTAGTTTTCTTTTTATTTCTATTTCTTTTAGTCTTATTTCTCTGAAATAATTGATTCTGTTTGAATATTGCTTGTTTGAGCTCGTTGATTTTCAGCTTTGTACAGCAGGAGGAAGGCTGTTAACATTTTAAAAAATAATTGGGAAACACATCATAATGATTAGTAACTATTTGGATTTTTGATCCTTTAATGTAGCGATTCTTTTGTATTGTTATGGAGATAACTATTTCATAAAAGTGTCTATAAATTTTTGTGTCTTTGTTTATTGATACTACACATGGTAATTGTCTTCCTACAGCCAACAGTACTCCATTTCCTTTAGGTAACCCCCACATAATTATTTCTAATCCTTCACAGAAGCAACTGTTAAGCTTGGACTGAGGTGAGCTTTAGCAATAACTAAAACTTCTTATCACGGGGATTTGAACTTGTCACTGGAGAATAAAATCACAAACTCTCCCTCGTCCTTAAAATTCTGTGTTCACTTCCTTTATTCTACTCCAGGTCCTCCAGCACTTGAAAGACAGAGAAATGTGTGAAATACAGATCTGTGACTATGAGAAGAAAATAAAAGAGTCTGACATTAAATTGAAACAGCAACAAACTGAGTGTGAAAGTACGAGAACGGAGAGGAACCTGTACAGTCAAAACCTGATTGAAGCTAAGGTAGAAGGCTATGTTTTCCTTTGTGCTTGTTTTGTTTTCTTTTTCTGATCTGATTTTGATTTGTTGAAAGGAAAGCACACTGGTTAAGTGACAGAGGTGGTTTCTATGTTCCTGTGTCTTCTGGGAAAAGGAATGTTTTAGGTCTCTGACCTCTTTTCTGGTCAGTTTGTATTTGGACTGGAAATAGTCCACAGTTATCATTTGGCAATATCTGTACTTCAAACCATGCACAAAATCATGATACAGTGGAGCTATGGAATCACAAGACTCTATCAGAGACGAAATCCTTTCCATCCTGTTTCCATTTTCTTGTATTCCTTTAGGAGTTATCTGCATGTATGGGAAGTAGGATATAAGGAGAACAAAACTTCCTCCTTGCCCCAGAATGTGTATGTACATTACTGTGAGTCATGATTTAGAAGGCAGAGGGAACACTTTCCCAGCTGAAGTGGAATTTTCTGACAGCACTTAATGCTTTTGCCTCTCTTCATCCTTTCAGGGAGTGTCATTTTCCTCAGATAATGATGCTCTCCATTCGTCTCTTCCTTGGGGATCTTGCTAAAAATACTAGAGGAAGAGAACCGATCACTTAAGGATACATTCTATTATTCTGCTGTAAAGATCTAAAGTACAACACAAATATTACTACACTTGACAGAGATTGAGACTTTGGATAGCTGTGATTTACAGCCTTGGGTTATTTCAGAAGAAGATTTATAACATAAACATATATAGTAGATAATGAATTTATACCCTAGTTTGATTATGGAAGTGTTTTGCTTGAGATGCAGATGGGAATGAACTGTTCAAGTTCCTATCAAACTGTGTGCTGGATTTGATTAGGAATTAAACCATTTTGCCGTGAAGTGGGACTCTTTGCTTGACCTCTTTCTGCCTTTCATCAGTGGATGTGGTGTTGGGATTCTTGCTTGAACAATCTCTCAGGAGAAATAAGGGTGAAAAATTGTGACGCTGATGATTTATTTTTCTTTTACATATACAACATAAATTTGCTTACTTATGAAGAACTGGCATCTGTGCGGTAAGCTACAAAATGACACAATGAACTTAGCTCTTTTCAGGTTTTGTGAGTTATATAGTGCTATACACAATGCTGGCCATGGGTACAGTTGTTAGAGGCTGGTGTTTAGACTTTAATACCTTATTTGGCTTAGCAAGTCCTGTGTGAGAAGATAGGTGATTTTGTGGCCAACACAGTATTATGTGTAGCTGTGAAAAATAGCTGTTCATAATTCAGTAACAGGTCAGGCAACCATGAAAGAAAAAGAAAAGAAAACAAATCAGTCGTGTTAAAAAATGTGGTCAGTTCTTTTTCCTTTTGGGAAGTAAAACAAATCTAGCTTGTTTAGATAAAGCTAGATCTAAGTATTTTTGGATTGCTTATCATAATGTTCAGCTCAGTAAAATCTCTTGGAAATGACATGCTAGAAGGCTGTTAATATGAGATAAAGATCTGATGCTTTCATATTTGGGGTTTCTTTTGGTGTTAGGAGTTTATTTGTTTAAGCAAGTTGATTAGGAGCCCTCTTAGCAAAATTTATGTTTTTACTGTTCTTCATTAAATACGGAATTAGGAATGGTTTGGGGCATATGTTTGGGCACTGTATTTTAAACCTCTCTCGTCTTTTACAATAGAGAGATTTAAGGGCTCTTTAGCAAAGACAACTTTTAATAAGACTTTTGCATTCACAGAACTGACTGAACAGGAAGGCAGGGGAAGGACTGTTTAGAAAGGCATGTAGCAAAATGGTGAGGGACAATAGCTTTAAACTGAAACAGGGTAGATTTAGATTGGACATAAGGAAGAAGTTCTTTACAATGAGAGTGGTGAAATCTTGAGCAGGTTGCCCAAGTGTGTGGTTGAGGAACCATCCCTGGAGATATTCAAGACAAGACTTGATGTGGCCCTGGGCAGCCTGGCTTAGAACCTGATCTAGTTGGAGGTGTCCCTGCTCACTCCTGGGAGGTTGGACAAGGTGACCTTTGAGGGTCCCTTCCAACCTGATGCAATTTGTGAATCTGTGAATATGCAAGCAGGTGAACCTGATGGTGTATTGCTGCATTTATCCCCTGTTCATTTGATTTGCCAAATAGGTGTGGAATCCACAGGTTATATTTTGAGGGCCTGTCGGGGAAGGGGTAATTAGGTACTGAGAGATGATATTATAAAAATATTAATATATAGTTTATTAATTTTAAATAATCACAGTATCACAGTATCACAGTATAGCAAGGTTGGAAGAGACCTCAAAGATCATCAAGTCCAACCCACTACCACAGACCTCAAGACTAGACCATGGCACCAAGTGCCACGTCCAAATGTGCCTTGAACACCTCCAGGGACGGTGACTCCACCACCTCCCTGGGCAGCCCATTCCAGTGGGGAATGACTCTCTCGGTGAAGAACTTTCTCCTCACCTTGAGCCTAAACTTCCCCTGGCACAGCTTGAGACTGTGTCCTCTTGTTCTGGTGCTGGTTGCCTGAGAGAAGAAAGCAACCTCCTCCTGGCCACAACCACCCTTCAGGTAGTTGTAGACAGCAA
>WBNM01002469.1:0-52631 GCA_013399055.1 Ramphastos sulfuratus | reverse complement strand
AATGCGTGGAGGCAGCAGGCAGGATGCAAGCAGGCATCTGTAATGGCGGAAGGCACGCACCCCGTGTTCCCTGCTCCTTTTATTAATACAGCCCGAAGATCAATTGGACCTTTGGACACGAGATAGCCAATCAAATGGCAGTTACACAAGATTTGGCCATATTGGGTGAAGCCATAGGCTTGCTTTATCCTTTTTTGGGCAGATCATGGGCCCTGCACAAGGCAATCGTGGTGCACCCTGTTTACCGCAGGTGATGGACAGACCCCGGACCCCAGACTTAGTGGCGCCAGGTCCTTTGTCCCTTTTCCCGTGGTTGCTCTCCCCAAAACAGAAGGAGAGAGAGCAGAAAAACATGTCTGCATAAGCCAGGACATGTACAAACCTAATTTGGCCTGTTTAGGCCTACCACAACAGGGCCATCAGACTTCTAATCAGCACTTTCCTTGTACTGTTTGTGAAGATTGCCACCATTCAAGACCTTGCTTGCCAGTGTTAAGTCTGTCATGCAAGATAACATCACTCATTTGTCAAGTAAATCCACACCTATGGTAGATAGTACTGGAAGAGCTCTAAGCTACCCTGTTTGATACTGAATCAGAATGCATCCACATGAAAGGTTAGGATGTCTGTGAGATGGCAGTATCTGGCAGAAGAGTAATGACTTCAAAGGCTACTTTGTTTAGATGCAGAAGAGCAGGTCTGTCTAAGCATTAAATTTATTGGCTTCCATGTCATGTCACAATATACGCTGTCACTGCAATGGGCACAGTTTCTTCATTTCGTAGGAGCAGGCACCTCTGTGCTGTGAGTAGAAGTATTTTGAGTAGCCTGGTCTCCATGCTGTGCTACCAGGATTTTTGATCTGTGTTTTGAGATTAAAATATTTCTAAATATTCTCATACCAGGGACTTCTCTATCTCTTCTCCCCCTTCAGCTGTGCACGTTAGGCAAAATAGAAGCTTATCAGCTTTCCTGTACCCACTTGCAGGCATATAGGTGTCTTACTTATGGACATACAGGGTAACAGATGGATCCTATGAATTTGTATTAACTGCTAGTTCTTACAAAGTGTCCAGCACATTAAGTGGTTTATTATGCTCATAATTGATAGCCATTATTTTTGTCAATGTATCCTTTAAAGGCATTTTTATTGCAGTGCCATGCTGACATAAACAGAAAATTGTCATTTAATAAAACTGTTCCTGTCCTGTTGGATTACAAAGTAATGTCTTGTGGTATGTACAACAGATCTCTACTCAAGCACTCTGGCTACATTCTCCAATGCAGCCTGAACTCCCAATCACAAAATTACTCTTTTCTGATCCCTCTCCTGTCCTGTTAGGAGGAGATAGCAGAAGTGACGAACAAACTGAAAACAGTGACACTTCAGGTGGAGCAGCTAAAAGAGGAGATTGCAAACAAGGACGCAGCCCTTGTGAAAGCACATGAAGATCATAAGCAAATGGAGAAGGAGAAGGCATCAATGAAAGTAAGAGCCTTTACACATTCTTACAAAGGATGGTTTCCATGATTTCACAGACAGCATTGTGTTGCTAGTCTCGGTAGCTATTTTGTTCTGTTTTAATAAACTGTTCCGTAACTGAAGCACACGATCTCAGTAACTTTCCATGTACCTGACAAATCTAATCTCAGCCTGTGATTATAATCAGGAGCCTGGATTGTCTATTGGAAGCTTTAAATTTCTTGGTGACTGGAGATTTTATTTAAAAAAATCCATTTTACTTGCAGAAATGTGGATTTTTGGGATAGCTTAATTTAGCAAATCTTTTAGTACAGACCCTTATAATTCAAGGTTTCCTTTTTAATAACTTTTTTTGTCTTTCTGCTGTTTTTAAGTGCAAACCCCATTATATTACACTTTACAATCTCGTCTCTCTGTGTGACTAGCAAGCATTAGTCTGCTGGGCCTTTTAGCAGGTCCCTATACACAGAAAGTTATTTTGATATTGTGGTATAAAGGAGCAAGAATCTGATTTAAATCAAAGGAAAACAGAACTGGAAGCTTTGGCTCTTCTTCTCAGCACTGGTTGCAGCCCATCCTTAAATAAGTCATTGGATTTGTGGTGGTATCTCAAGTCAGTCTGCTGTGCTCTGAAAAGATTTAAGGAATTACTGGTCACAGCAGCTTACTTTTTCTCCTCGCTAAGCACTAGGAGAAAAAGCCAAAACCAGGAAACAAGCACCCCCTGCCCCAACATAAGTCCCCTGCCACTTTTCACAATGTTTTCTTTTGTCAGTATATTGCTATGCTGCAATGACTCCTTGAGTTTTCAGCCCCTCTCAGCACATTGGAGTTATGACAAGATGTCAATAGAGCTTTGTAACAAGGTGATGAATTTGTGTTCCTGTACCTGATCTGTCTCAAGAGTTGTTCTATCAGTGATGGAGAAGTCAAACAGCATCTCATGTCTTGTGTGCAGCTTTCTGCCTTAACTAGTCCCCAGTTCTCTCTCATCACCTCAGAACTGTCTGCCATCCATTTGACAAACACATGATTGCTACATGGTTTACCTACTCAGTTATTCACTACGAAGTATGTCCATACACTGACATCACATTACTGACTAGCTTTGGGGCATCATGGTCTTCTACCTGAATGTCTCTGCTGAATACTAAAGCAGAAGAGAATTCAGAAGAGGAGATGATTGACACAAACACAAAAGAACCCAATTATTTCTGCAGCAAGCTGGCTTCAATTTTTTGTGTTTACACTGATGTGAAGGAAGCAAGAGAGCTGTTCCTGAGAAATTAAAGAACACATTAAATCGTGGAGGACTGGGATTCATAGGAATGAGATTATACAGACATTATATTTATGCTTGCCTCAGCTGACATAAAGGTCTTTAAAATGTATAATCATGATAAATGAAACAAAGGATGCCTGATCAAGACACTACAATATATATCCTCTGACTTGCTATGTCATTGTTGTGTCCAGACTCAGTTGTACCTTTTATAAAAAGTATTTCCCTCTTACCTCTAGAACAAATGATAATAATACTAGTAATAAGTAATAGTAATAGTAACGATAATAACAATAATAATCAATCTCTTAATTTATGCTAATATTTCTGAAACTAAACAATAATATAGTTTGAGATATTAGCATAGGTCCAATATAAATTATTATTTCTTGCTGACTGTTCCTCAGTTCTTAACTACTCTGAACCAGCTTCAAATAGCTGTGCTTATTTACAGCAATTTCAGATCTGACCAATTTTCTGCTTGCATAGCAACTGTGTTTATTCATTTCCTTTTCTCTCGCCTAATGTACACAGTCCTTCATACTGTAAATTTTAGCATAATTATTCTAATTGGAAGTCCTGTTAGCTTGTGGGGCCTCCGTGTGTCTTAAAGTATTTATGTTCTTTACTGTACAAGGCAGTTTAGATTTATTTTAACATAGTGCATTCCAGTGAGGAGACTTGTTTGTATGAATGTTAGCTGCCGACATCTAATGCCACTTCTTGTTTACAACTCATATTTTTTCTGACATAAGGAGAACATAGAATTTTGATATATTAAAAAGGTATTATCCAGCAATGCCAAACACATGCAGTTTTACATTTGTAGACAGCTTTTGCACACTATTGATTGCATTTCAATATGAAGTGGCTAGTACTTTTGTTTGGCTGATGGATTCTGATGAACATCTAACACTGAGTAAGAGAGGTATGAGTGGGGGACATGTGGAAAAATGAAGATTTTATTATAGCAAGTAAGAATGGAACAAGCTATTTTATTATTACAATGGAACTGTTTGTGTCTTAAATCAATGCTTTTGCAGGTGCAGCCTTCATCACAATCGCATTCTTTCAGCATTGCATGAAGCTCTTTCCCACAAGGCAGCTTGAACATCATTTTTGATAAGGGTCAGATCTGTGGCAAAGTCTTTGAGTCAGGGCTTGGAAGTTTTCATATCTGTGAAAATGGACTGCAGTCAGCTAGTTGTGTCTTTAATTGCCTAGCAATGATAGAAATTTCTAATAACCCAGGAAGACAGTATTAGTTTTTATTGACATAGGTGCCTTGCATTACAGAGTTCATGACAGTGGTTTAAAATTGCTGAGCACAACCCAGTGTTAGTTTCTGTTAGTGGTGTGCAATCACTGTAACACTGCATTGCTTCTGCTGTTTAGGGACAGACCTTCTTTTCCCAATCATCCTCATCTACACATCCACTTATAAAAGAAGTGCTACAGTTCTTTAATTTTGCCCTCCCATGCCTGGTTGCCATCTTCTCCACCAATTCTGTTATTCCAGTCTGAAACCTGTGCCAAGTTGATGCTCTTTGGCATTGCATAGCATGGATTGTTGCCCTTTCTAACTGTCCTTTCTCACACCCTAGACTGACTTCCAACTTTAAGTAACAACTTCATTGAAAAGTTTTCCAAGTATGACCTATTTAAATTGTAAAAACCAATTTATTAAATGAAGTTCCCTGAGTTACACGAACCATATGTCGTAGATAAAAATCCATTGAAATGTTTATTGTGTGCAACACAGCAATATTAAAATGCTGTTTACAAGATTTCATTAAGGATCTTCTTGTTTACTTTTCTTAATATTTTTTTTTTCTAAAAAATTGATAAAATATGTATCTATCTATCAGGAAAGGATAAAAATATATGAAATGTTACTAAAATCCTAACTCTTCATCTCAGGTTTATGTAATAGGAAATTGTTACTGTGTGCTTTGCTTTACCTATATTCCTTGACTCCATCAGGATGAACTGCTTAAAATGGAAAATAAGGCCCTAGAAACCAAACATTTCATACATAATCAGGAGGCAGAAGAGAAAAGACTCCTAAAAGTCATTGCTGAAGCTGATGCTGAGAGGTTGAGACAGAAGAGGGAAATTGACCAGGTAAGAATCTCTTAATTTGGCTTTTCAAACACACTGCATTCTATTCCCTCATTTGTCCAGTGTATATTTAATGCATTGAGCCCTAGCTACTGTAAATGTGGTACTATTAAAGCTGTATAGTGCTGTTGAAACAAAAATATTAAGAAGTGAGGAGAATATGTAGTTTATACCTTCAGGTAGAAATGCTGTGTCCAGCAGAAGTAGGGAGGTGATTGTCCCCTTGTACTTGCTGCTGGTGAGCATGAGAGATATGGAGGTGTTGGAGCCAATGCAGAGGAGGGCAATGAAGCTGGTGAAAAGCCTGGAGAATAAATCTTATGAGGAGTGACTGAAGGAGATGGGGCTGTTTATTTTGAAAAAGAGGAGGTTGAGGAGAGACCTCATCACTCTACAACTACCTGAAAGGATGTTGTGGAGAGGTTGGTGCTGGTAATTAGTGATAGAACAAGAGGGAATGGCCTCAAACTATGATGGGGTAGGTTTACACTGGACATTAGTAAATTTCTTTTCCCAGCAAGAACTGTCAGGCATTGGAGTGGGCTGCTCAGGGAGGTGGTTGAGTCACCAGCCCTGGATGTGTTTAGAGACCGTTTAGATGTGGTGCTTGAGGATATGGTTTGGGGGTGAACTTTGTAGAGTAGGGTTATCAGTTGGGCTTGCTGATCCTAGGGGTCTTTTTTAACCTGAATATTTTTGTGCTTCTGTGGCCTAACCTTTATAGAGGAACTATAATGGCCTTGCCATATTTCTTTCACTGCTAACAATGAAATGTCTTAAGGCACATAATTTTGATTGATGCAGATATTGTCGTGACACTTTGGGGTTGTACTGAAGAACTCGTGACTGAGATTATTGCTTTACCCTGCATCCGTAGGTTATCAATGAGAGAGATATCCTGGGATCTCAGCTAGTTCAGCGCCACAAAGAAGCAGCCCTGCTCTATGAAAAGATAAAAATCCAGCAGTCCATCTTAAACAAGGGTGAAGCCCAGTACCAACAGAGAATGGAAGACATCCGGCTCCTCAAGTTGGAGATCAAAAAACTTCGTCGTGAGAAGGGAATACTTGACAAGAATGTAGCTGATGTGGAGGAGCTCAGGTAGAAAAGCTGATGGAATATATTTCCACAGGACTGCATCTGTGAATCTGTATTTGAGACAGAAAATATGTTTCATGCATGGTGAAGATTAGTATCAACATTATACTTTGAAGAAGGGAGTTGTTTGGTTTGACCTCAAAGGCTCACTAGATTATATTCACAAAACAATGAAAATATAAGAAGGAAGAAAGGAGGGAAAAAGACGTCTTGGCCAAAGTTGAAGTAGTTTCTCTATTTCCTCTTGTACTGTGGATTACTGCCTCTGGGATAAACTGGACAGACAGCAGCAGAAATAGTATTCATAATTCGGTGAGCTACTTAGTGGCATACAAGGCCCAAATTAGTGGAACTACTTTTTATTAGGTAATCTGCAGAGGATGGGAAATACTTGATGTATTTATAACAAACCTCTGCACATTTTCAGAGCTCTCTCCTTCCACATTTATATGCTGACTTGCTCTCCAAGAAAGAATTATTTACGTTTTCATTGAAGGTTGTGTTTCTTTAAAACAGAAATTTAATAGTTGTACCCTTCTTTTCTGGTTTAATGTTTCCCTTCTGTTTTTTAACCCTCCTCTATTTGAGGTGTATTCTTTGCTGATGGGAGACGTAATTTTCTATAGAAGCAGTCCTGGTTTGTAAGGAGAGGCAGCTATGTTTTTTAAATACAACTGTCATACTAATTCTCTAATGCTACCACAGTTTTGGGTGAGATCTTTGGCTTAACTGTATCAGTATGATTCCATGGCTTTCACTGGAGCAAATTAACTTCAATCTGTGATCAGTCCCATTGACTGCAGCGGAATTGTGCCAGTTTGATTTGGTGTAACAGAAAGGACAACTGGGCACAAAACATTAGCAATTGCAATTTTCATCGACTGACAGCAGACAGGAATAGGATTTGAACTTGCTTGCCACATGCATTCAGCTGAAAGTCTGTTACTGTATCGAAACCCAGAGATGGTAGTGAGGTGTAGTGCAATACATGCCATGATGGGTGGATCAATTCTTGCTAAGTGAA
Source organism: Ramphastos sulfuratus (assembly GCA_013399055.1). Lineage (NCBI taxonomy): Eukaryota > Metazoa > Chordata > Aves > Piciformes > Ramphastidae > Ramphastos > Ramphastos sulfuratus. Next base: position 45,623 of record WBNM01002469.1, on the reverse strand, counting down.
TCAACACTCACATACTTTAATGAAGTCCAAAACCATCATGAAAACTGCCTGTCGAAAGACTCTATTTATCATTTGTGCTGCTAATTAGCTTTTTTGATTTGCCAATTGGAGATAGGTGGTTTCTTTTCCTCTTCATAACCTTGCTCAACCTCACAGTTAGGAAAAGGTCTTTTTCGCTCTACTGAGCAAAAGGCAGCTCTGAGCTTGGCAGAAAAAGAGTCAGTGGTGGAGTAGGCACATGGTGATCCTGCACCCCCTTTCCTCTTGGAGAACTTATAAGATCTGCTCATGGAAGTGCCAAGGGTTGGACCATTGCAAACTGTGTCTGCTTTTCCTCCCCTCAGTCCTGTATGCTCACCTTAAAATTGATTTTAAATTCAGCAACAAATCACCCCTGAAATTCCTTGAGAGGTAATAAGAGTAAAAGAGATAAATCCTGGGTCCTCTGAAGAACAATGTAGTTCATATTTATGTCGTAGTGTATGTTTTATTTACAGGACTGTGTGAGCCATGCAGATTTAAAGCCTTTTTTAAAACGCAAACCGTTAGATTTAATACGGGGGTAACCTGATGTGATTCCATAACTGATTCATAGGTTACTTTGAATGAATTAAATGTCTTTCTGTCCTTAATGTACATGACAAGATGTAGGCAGTGAGATCCCATAGGTTGTGGAGTAGATTCTCCAGGAACTGATAAAAAGTCCATTTTAGGAACCATTCTTACTAAATTGAATGAAGATGTCTAACTGCGTTACCTTATGGTTTCATGTGTTCAGTGATATCAGTGTCAACTATTAATCACAAGATCCACTTGGCCAGTGCTATAGTGAATGGGATAATTATTTGTTAATGTCCATATTAGTGCCTTGGTCACCTTGATGTGATTTCACTGTGGTATTTTTTCTTGTTTTATGCTGATCTTCAGACAGGAGGTTCAACGCGTGCAGAAGGAACTACTAAAGGAACAAAATCGGTGCAAAGTTTTGGAAGAAGAACTGGAGAATCCTCTAAATGTTCACAGATGGAGAAAACTAGAGGTGATATATCAGCATTTCAAGTTCCCAAAGCCCATATTACCAAATCAGAAACACAGCACAAAGCCTATTTCATTTACTGTAATGCAAATTATCTGGAAGGGCAGGCAGACTGAAAATTTCCATAGTACCAGTGGAATGGTTAACTGCTGAATGGTTTCCTTGCACAATGCAATCAGTGTTATTTTTGTGTCATTTTCTCAATGAAAAAATGCAGAGGAATTTGTAAAGAGCCAGTCAAAGGCTAAAGGGAGTAAGAATGCATAAGGTGAATTTAGAAGGGGGTGATTCCTTAACATGGATAACAAGAAAGAGGGTGATAGGGGAAAGATACAATCCTGTCCTCACCAGTTTGGGTGATGGGTATGGGAAGAAAGGCAGAAGGAGAAAGGGTCATAGAACAGATAGACAGAGGAATGGACAGATAAGAAGTCAGAAGATAAATTGCATCTGTGAGAAGAGGCCTGCACATAAGCAGTGGTGGACTTACAAAGGTAGCCATTGCAGGTAATGTGAGTTCAGCTGTTAACGGATGCAGCAAGTCTAAATTTTCACACTATTTGAATCTGCCAAATGAAGGGAAAAAAACCCCAAAGCATCTGTAAAGCACAAACCAAATATATGAACTTCAGCTGGCATCACTGGATATTTTTGAAGTAAGTCAGAGCCAGCTGAGATTTCTCTGCCACATGAATCTCTGATTTGATGCCAGCCTGGGTTGCTCAGCTGCTCTAATAATGAGTGGTAACGTGCTGCTGCCTACAGAAGTGGAGCTGAATATGTTGGCTATGCTTACTAGCATGATAGTTAATTTCTGGTCTCTCCATGCTGAGCTTAGAGCTGAATGGTGTGCTTAGCTTTTTCTCTTGGAAGGGAGATAAAAGAGAGGATGCTGAATTAGGTTCAAGACATCTAGGTGCAATTTCCAAAAGCACCTGGTCACAAAGGAAAATCAAGCCAGTCAAAATACCCAAATATCCAGGAAAATGAATGTATAATAAGACTTATGATGGGAAATTATTTCTTTCCATTCTACGTCACTGGTTTGTACTTGGAATGCAGAAAGGCCAGCAGATGGCAAGATCCTTATGAAATAATCCTGATGGGGTTTTGGTTCAATTTCTAATGAATAAACACTCTCCTATCACTACAGTTGTTACACACAACTTGAAATGATGTTTGGGAAGGGCTATTAAAAAATCAAGGACTGGGTGGCTCATGAGGACTGAGCTGTTTTTTAGCCTGGTTTCTCAGGAAATGGTGTTGTGAGCACTTAATCCATATCTCTGTTAGTGTCCCAGTTACACCTCAATTGATTAGTCAATTTAGATAAAATCAGACAAAAGATTAAGATCTACAAGATAGCATTTTTTAATAAACTCAAGTAAATACACAGAGAGCATGACTTCTTTGGAATCTCTGCTACTTTGAATTTTATCCCTATGAGACACCACATGAGAGGGGAGAAACTGTGAGAGGTGTTGTGAATCCTTGAGTGGGGAAAAGCTTCAGAGTTTTCTCTTCATTAAAGGATTCAACAAGAAGATACAAAGTGGTGAAAAAGTAAACTTTGCAGGCTGCTCATTATGAAATTACTTGTTTGCTCCTCAGAGCTGCCTCCAGGAAGAATTTGTGACAAAAGAAAGAAAAGAGAAGCAGGAGAGACATCTGTTAGCTCCTGGTCTTTACAGGCTATGTAGATAGAGGGCAATGGTATACTGCCTACACTGTCACCTTTTTAAGCACTTAATTCCATTGAAGAATGAGAATCCACACGTATGAATGTTTTAAAGCCTCATAATAATTCATCAGTGTACCTTCATAATTTATTCCTCTTCTCCATTTGATTCAAGACTATATTGCAGTTACTCTTGTTCAAGAGAAAAACCTTTCTCTCCTTAGAACTCAATTGACATTGTCTGAAGTTCTTAAAGCAGAGTGAGGTACTTGCCCTGCTCTTCATTTGTCAGTGGGCAGTTTCACTTTCTGCTGGAATTTATATATTAACCTCCTTTGTCTTCCTTTCCATATAGTTCTACCAATCTTTGTTGGTTGGGGTTTAAACTCTGAAGGGCTTCTATTTATATTAGTTGTTTTAAGGAGGATTCATGAGGCTAATAGTGCTAAACATGACCATGCTCCAACTGATCTTCAAGAGGCAGAGATTCAATTCAGGACTGCTTGTATACATGTAACTTAAAAAAAAAAAAACAACAAACCAAAACAAAAACACTCCCCCCTAATTTTATGTTTGTCATTTTTTAACATGCAGATATTGTTTTCATTTGCAAGCAAGAAGCACTAACTTGTTATAATCATTGGGACTGCTTTGCTCTTGTCTAGGCCAGCGACCCAAGTACTTATGAGCTGATTCAGAAAATACACAGACTCCAGAAGCAGCTTATCAAAAAGACAGATGAAGTGATAGAGAAGGAATTGCTCATTCAGGTACTGCAGCATCATTATTTTGTTGTATATTATTAACACATATGATTTACCTTGTGTTCTCTGACTACTCAAGTGTTCTTCCTGAATGTTCTCTAGATGGAGGACTTTGTGAATTTCTTTTGCATGCTCCTTGGGTGCTTTAGATGGCAGCACTGACTCACTAAAGAGAACAAATAGCATCTGATTATTTGATTTTTGTATTCTAGTTTCTGATACCTGGGCAACTCTGGAAAGTAAAATTAAAGGTTTGCTTCAGTTTATTCATGTCATAATTTAGTGTTCGAGTCAGTGTTAGACTTTTGTAAAGGGCTTTTTGTCCTTTTAAACACACCTATTGTGACCAGGACATGAAAGAAAATCCTTGTTTGATTCTATTTCTGTTAAGCTTGGCTTTTGGCAGAAGGAATCCTACAGAGTTTCTGCGATTTAGATATGTTGCTGTCTGGGCCATGTTTGACTTCAGGGTCTTGGTGCTGAGCTTTGCCAGAAACTAATTTTTGTGATAGCTTATCTTTTTTTAACTGTCAGATGTCCCTTAACCTCAGTAATACCAATAAGATTTATGGTGTAGAATCAAGGAGACACTATATTCCTATACTGCAAACATTGCTATCAAATATATTTATTAAAAAGAAAAAAAAAGAAAGGACTGTCCTGGGCTTCAATCATAGTCGTCAAACTTGGAAGTTTATCTCCTTTTCTCTGGTGACTGCAGAGATAGCTGCAGTTTGCCAAATCTAGGTATGATTTTAACATCTGGGTTTTAAATACCCTACTAGTCTTGATTTCTAAATTGAGTATCACTCCAGGGGGAGCGAAATGTGACACGAACCTCCTTCTGTCTTGAGAAGTAGCTCAGCAGATGCTGTCAAGGTGGGGTTTGTCTCTCTTTGTTTCTTGTTCTGTAGGAAAAAATAGCTCTGTAATTTTATTTGAAGGTAATGTATGAAGTATGATGCCTTTACTTGTAAAAAGGTAATCTTTGTTGCATAGCACTGAAATGCTGTTGGTGAAATAGTTTGTTAGCTTAAGCAATATGTGACAAAAATAGCTTCCAAATTACTGTGCTTTACCCATGCACAAACCCAATTCTGATAGATTTTTATATAGCATATATTGCATATCTTGCCTCTTCCTGAGTCTGCTCCCATTTAGCCATTATCATTATTTAGAAGTGAGGAACTGAGATAGAGAGGCATTAAATTGCCTGCCCAAGAAGATCTTTGTAATAATAGATATTTAAGACTATGGCACTATGCTAGCCACAATTGTTCTGTCTATACAGCAGGTCTTCTGTGGCAACTCTATGGGCTTTTTTGTTATTTTCCCAGATTTAATCAGGATTTGGCTATATGAAATTAATTTATTATATCTAGAATTGCTAATGAGGTCCTTTAAATCCCAGGTTGGCTACCTGACCAACCTAGTGCCTTCAATGATAGAGTGATTAAATCAGTGGATAAGGGAAGAGCTACGGATGTTGACTATCTGGACTGTAAAGCCTTTGACAAGGTCTCCAAGAACATCCTTCTCTTTAAATTGGAGACATATGGATTTGATGGGTGGACTGTTGCGTGGATAAGGAATTAATTGGATGGTTGTATCCAGGAGTAGTGGTCAACAGCTTGGTGTTCAAACAGAGGCCAGTGACAGTTGGTGTCCCATGGGGGTTTTTACTGGGTCCAGACAATGTGACAAGTGCAGCCTCAGCAGCTTTGCAAATGATACAAAGATGTGTGGTGTACTTGACACACTGGATTGATGGGATGCCATCCAGAGGGACATGGACAAGCTGGAGAAGTGCACCTGTGTGAACCTTATGAGGTACAACAAGGCTGAGTACGGGGTTCTGCACCTCAGTTGGGGCAACCCCTGATATTAGTGCAGGCCAGGGGATGAAGGAATTGAAAGTAGCCCTGCAGAGGTGTGCTTCGGGGTACTGGTGGATGAAAAGCTGGACATTAGCTGACAATGTGTGCTTGCAGCCCAGAAGGACAACCATGTACAGGATTACATCAAAAGAAGTGTGGCCAGCAGGATGAGAGAGGTGACTCTGCCCCTCTGCTGCATTCTGGTAACACTCCCTGTGGAATACTGTGTCCCGCTCTGGAGTCCTCAGCACAGGAAAGACACGGACCTATTGGAGCAGGTCAGAGGAGGGCCACAAAAATGATCAGAGAGGTGGAACACCTCACCCATGAAAAAAAAGCTGTGAGTGTTGGGATTGTTGAGCCTCGAGAAGGCTTCAGGGAGACCTTCTAGTGGCCTTATAAGAAAGACAAACATATTGGCAAGGCCTGTTGTGACAGGACAAGGTGTAATTGTTTTAATCTGAAAGCAGGTAGATTTAGACTAGATATAAGGAAGACATTTTTGAGAATGAGAGTGTTAAACACAGGCATAAGTTTCTCAGAGAGGTAGTAGATGCACTATCCCTGGAAACATTGAAGGTCAAGTTGGATAGGGCTCTGAATAATGTGATCTAGTTGAAGATGTTCCTGCTTATTACAGGGGATGTTGGCCTAGATGACCTTTAAAGGTCTCTTCCAACCCAAACCTTTCTATGATTCTAGAATTAATTCAGGTACCAATTTCCTGTACAACAATGCTGAAATGAATGTCTCCCTCTGAGACTGATGGTAAAGAGAAGACCAAAAATACCATGCTCCATATTCTTTTCAGGGCTTTACCATCAACTTTTATGAGCTTTTCTGGTTTGCCACAATACTTTTAAGTCTTCCACAATGACTGAAATAGTGCTTTTTCATAGAAGAGTGTGAGTAAGAGGATGTAACCAGAGACTGAGGACATCTCCCAGCTCATTTCTTCAAAGGGCTGTATGAGCTGCTGAATAGGTCATTGATGTAGGGCTTGCAAGTTAAGTGTAGTAGATGAGCTGCTGGTACTAAGGGGCTGGATAACCTCGTACAAGTAATTTTATTCTTTTTACTAGTTTTCTTTGGTATGATGATAAAATATGTTTTGTGAAGTGATACTCTGATACTCACTAAAGCAAAGTGCTCTCTAGTAATTTATAAAAATGATACTATCATGTTCCAGACTTCTCTAGTGCAAGAGTGAGGCAGAGGAACGCCTCCAGCAGAAGGAAGTGAACAGAGAGCGGTAACGCTAACTTTCCAAAGGGAGATGAGCTGTGGGTACCAGGAATGCTGCTTCACCAGAACCCCCTTCTGAGCAGTTTATCCTTGTTCAATAGAGTGTAGATTTGGATCCTGACTGAAACATAGAGTTACAGAAAACAGCACCAATTTAGCGTTTCTAGAATTTTAAATTTTTGCCCCCTCAGTGTAATTTGTCTTGCCCACTGAGTTTGCTGTCTGGTTGGTATAACAGCCAGTGTATAACACACTGCTCTCCCATCAGCCACGAAGTCTGAGCATCCCTTTTCTTAGCCATTCAACATCTATTTTTTCATGGGTCTTTTCTGAAAGGTAGCTCTGTTCAGTCTATGCTCATTTGCAGGACTGGGGGAATTACTGATAACTAGGCCTAGGCCTGTGACTAGCTGCAGTAATGTCTTCTGTATTCAGAATCAGATATTGCAGAAGCTGAGGGATACAAAGGGGTCTGAGAACTACTGCTTTGCCCATGCTGTGCTTGCTTGCAAAAGTCACACCTCCTCACTCCCAGCCATCTTCATCCTCACCTTACCCTGTGACAAGGTCACAGCCATTGTGTGTATCTGCTTTCAAACAATCTTCATCTCTTGCTCACTGCACAGAACCATTTTTCTGTCTGGCAAATGGGATATTTACTGAAGGTGAAGCTTGAGAGTGTCTGTGTGTCTATGATGTCTGTGTGTGCATATTATGCAACTTAAAATTCCTCATATCAAAGTGTGGTACTAAAATAAAGAAAAAAATACATGGATTGATAACTAAGTATTAAAAACAACTTTTGAAAAAAAAAACAACACCTTTCCACATCTGGACATGGTTGAACCCAGTGTCAGCAACTTACAGTTTGATTTGTAGGATATTCATCTTGCTACAGTGTCATGCAGAGCCATAATATTTGTATAAGGACAAAGAATTCCATTTGTATTTTTTTCTTTTTTTGGTAAATAGTCTTTTAAATAAAATTGGTTTATTCAGGAAAAAACATTTCAGAATGAGATGATGAGATGGAAATGGGTATATAAATGGAAATTTTTGCGAAGTAAGGATTACAGTGTTCATGCAGAAAAGCTTCTGCTTACTTTACCAGCTCTTGCTGTCTATGTGATCATATCCTTTTTACTTACTTTTTCACTATTTCTCACCTTTGGAAAAGATGCAGCAGCATGCTACAATCCATGCTGTGTGGTTAGAAGAATGGTTCATTATGTTTCACTAGGAAAATTTTGATTGCTGACAGTATAGGAAAAACTCAGCTTGACTCTAAAATCCCATACAAAGATATCTCTTAACCTGTCAGCAGGGCAAACATTTTACATCAGACATTTACTGAGAGGTGTTGAATATGCAACATGATGAGACTGGGTTTTTTAGAATTACCTTTCAGAGGTGAACATTTTAATCAAGTTGTAGAAAGTTGTCTCATGTTACAGAAGCCCCCAGCACAGGAAGGACATGGAAGTGTTGGGTCCAGAGGAGGGCCACAAAGATGATCAGAGGGCTGGAGCAGCTCTGCTATGAGGAGAGGGTGAGAGAGTTGGGGCTCTTCAGCCTGAAGAATAGAAGGCTTTGAGGAGACCTTATAGTAGCCTTCCAGTATCTGAAGGGGACCTACAGGAAAGCTGGGGAGGGACTATTTACAAGGTCTTGCAATGACAGGATGAGGGGCAATGGGTTTAAACTGGCAGAGGGAAGATTTAGACTAGATGCCAGGAGGAAGTTCTTTCCAGTGAGGGTGGTGAGGTACTGGAACAGGTTGCCCAGGGAGGCTGTGGCTGCTCCCTCTGTGGACGTGTTCAAGGCCAGGTTGGACGAGGCCTTGAGTAACCTGTACTAGTGGGAGGTGTCCCTGCCTATGGCAGGGGGTTGGAACTAGATGATCCTTGAGGTCTCCTTCCAACCTTACCATTCTATGATTCTATGATACAGAAAATATTAAACTCTTTTCTTGCTTCTGATTTATCTGTGCCCTATAGCCACAGTGTCTTGTGTTATAAACTATCAGCTCTCATAAACCAAGTAAGTGTGGACATCCTGAGACTTTGAAGAGTAGCTGGCAAAGCAGGAGGTCATACTTTCTCCTCTAACTCAGACATTCTCAGAGTTGTGAGCTGCTGTGCTGATGACAAATGCTGTCTTAAAAATTGTATCTAAAACCAAGGTCTTGAATACTTAAGGTCAATAAAAACATAGGAAATGTTATTTCAGGGTTAGCCAACATCCATGTTCAAGCCATTACCTTCCTTCTGAATTTGTGCAATTAGAAGATAGAATCATAGAATCATAGAATGGTAAGGTTGGAAGGAGACCTCAAGGATCATCTAGTTCCAACCCCCTGCCATAGGCAGGGATACCTCCCACTAGCACAGATAGAAGCATATTTTTGGTTCTTCTTGAGTGATACTGCAGAACTTTGTGGAGGAATACATTGTATGTTAGGCAAAGGATTCCCACGATGGGTGACGGACTTTGTGAACACATGGTATGAACAAAATGTGTTGTATGGCCATAATTACATTTATATTTCTTAATAAATGGAAGTGTTCTGCTGAACAAATCCTGACTGCAAAAGAAACATTTGCTCACTTTGCAAGTGGGGCAGATCCCTATTGTGATTGACGGTCTGCTGCTCTGCTGTGTACTGAACAGTGATGTGGCACACTCACAATGGTTTATGTTGTTATGATTATGATTGGTGTAGTTTTAGGAATTTACCCCATTAAAAGTGAATTATGCACTGCTTTATTTGTTTCAAAATTAGTTCTGTCTCTTCAGAGTGAACCCCTCTAATTTGATTTTATGTCTGACTGAGTGGAATCTTACTCAGCTGCACATCTTGGAATGGATAACAGCGGGAAGATTCACATTATATGTCAGTTACCTCTGTTGTCAGTCACCTGAGAAGATTGTTCATAAACATAAAAGAGAAATGTGCAACTAAGATAATTTGTGGAGTGAGGCAAGGGCAGATGTGTCTCATTTAAACCTGCCATGTAGTAGTGAAAGTATTGTTTTTCTCTGCATATATATATTTAATCACTATTGATCTAAGTTCTTGATCACTATTGTTTCAACTTGACAGCAATCAAAAGCCTTAAGTCGGCAGTCAGGATGTGATGCTTCCAAACTGTTAGCATCTTGAGCTCATAGTTTCAGAGTGCAAGGGCAAAAAGCATGATTAGCTCGTATATCTGACTCAGAGATTACAGCCAGATAACACCCACATGTCCTTGTACTGAGCCAAGTTTTGAGCAAAGTTTCAGTCCCCCCCAAAGAACTGATGGTCCCACTGACAGAGAGTGGGAGGAGGAGAGGGGATGCTGCTGTTTCCAGTATAAATCAACAGTTTCATTTCAGGTATTGCAAGATATAGGGAGGACAGAGAGAAAGAGACTTCTCTGTGACCTTGGGCATCTTACTTAGCTTTTGCTCACATCAAGAGAAAAGAGAATAAAATAATCTCCACTCTTATGGTGGTGTGTGAATGAATATATTAAAGACATGACTCAATTTAGTAGTAACAATAGCTAGCTAAACACTCAAAATAGGCAGATGTTTTATTTCGTTTGTGCTGACTTCACAGTAGAGCTGTTCTATCCAATTTGAGGGGCTTGTTGCTATAGTGTCTGAACATACACATAACCATTTTTATTTCTCAGAGCTGGTACTATAGTTTCATAAAGAAATCTGCTTGAGAACAGTCTGTTATCATTTGGGCTTGTGCAGGCTGGCAGTTACTGAAATCGGTTTTCTCCCAACTAGTAATATATGCGTCCATATATTCATTGTAAAAAAGTCTTCTGCCCCTTTATTATCTAAAATGCTACTTTTAAAATCTTATATAATTTTTTCCAGTCCAGTTCATGAGAGCCCAGTCCTTTCTTTCCTTAGCTTGGCAGTTTCACGAAGCATGCTTCTGCTAGGTTCTTCATTTCTCTCCCAATGCTCATGTAGCTTCCACTACACAGCATGTAACACAGAAAAATGTGCTCAAATGCCCACAGAATCACAAAACAATAGGGGTTGGAAGGGACCTCTGCAGATTGTCTAGTTCAACCCTCATGCTACAGCAGGGTTACCTAGAGTAAATTGTCCAGAAACATGTTCAGATGGGTTTTGAATGTCTCCAGACATGGAGAATTCACAAGCGCTCTGGGCTGCCTGTTTCAGTGCTCTGTCAGTTAGAGATTTTCTCATTGGACAGCCTGCTAAGGAAAATAGAAGAATGTTTTTCTATTACCTGTCTTTATATTGGTATTCCTAAGGCCCAGTTCAGTTATATCTAGGTATTATCTGTACATCTTTACCTTCTCAGATTTGACATTTATGTATTTTTGGTGCTGAGTATAGATTCAACTTGGATTTGAGAGTATGAGTTACTTACATGTCATGTGCAGCTTAGATAGTCTGAGTTTGGGACTTTTTTTTGACAGAATTGTCTATTTTCATAAAAATAACTGCAATTCACTTCAGGAAACTAATGATGGTAGAATTTCTAAGAGTCTCTTTTGACCTGCCCATTATTGTTTCTCTGTCATCTTGTCTTTAGAGAGATTTTAGCAGAGGTGGTTTGAGAGAGTGCTTTATAAGCTCTGAAACTTACAGGTGAGCTACAAAACCCACTGCCAAAACACAGCCCTTTCTTTCCTGCTCATTTATAATTTATAAGTCAGCCTTTTGAAGAGATTTTTCCATCTGAAAATGAAAAGGGAAATTTTCTTTTTGGCATTTCTTTTTAAATTTTATTTTTCTAGGACTTGGCTCTTTTCTGTCTGTATTTCCTGAAGGATTTGACTTCCTCTGGAACACTGGATTTATGTTCTATCTTGCAAATGAAGCTAGCAGTTCTTTCAGCCCTCAGTTAAAGGGGTGAGCATATTTATAGAATCATAGAATGGTAAGGTTGGAAGGGACCTCAAGGATCATCTAGTTCCAACCCCCTGCCATAGGCAGAGACACCTCCCACTAGTACAGATTGCTCAAGGCCTCATCCAACCTTGAACACCTCCACGGAGGGAGCAGCCACAACCTTCCTGGGCAACCTGTGCCAGAGAGAAAACAGTACCAGGTTGAGCGTGAATTTTGAGTTTATGACTCCATGTCTGAGTTGGTGGCCTGAATTTCAAGGGATTTATGCTGGAATATAGAAATGAGAAATACAGTAAGAGCTCGGGCCTAACATTTGCTTTTTGGCTTTCAGCTGAGTGTGAATCATAAGGAGAAAGTTTAGTTCCCCTGTGCCATGCAGAATTAGGCATTGGTGTGCCAAAGACGCTGTAAGAATCGCCTTAATTTAGAACTGGGCTTCAAAGAGAGTTTAGATTATTTTTTCAAATTAAAACCCCATGTATTCCCATGAACTCTGGCTGTAACCCAGTTCTAACTAGTGGTGAACAAAAATTATCTAATTATCAGCACAATATTTTGGTGCACGACAGTCTACTGAGTAACTGCCATCGGATCAATTTCAGTCCAATGCCTTAGATCTGATTTGAACAGGAGTCTCCCATGCAATGGGAAGTGACATATGAGAGTATTTAATGCATCGACTCATCCTCTAGCACTAGTTTTTCAGGTTCTTTCCTTCTTGTGCCATTTTTTTTATTTCCAGTTTGCTGTGCTTGAAATGCTCATTGATTAACTAGGGCTTTGATTGGGGATTTTAACTTCAACTGCAAGTGGAAATGTTTTGTGTTTTAGTATTGATGATAAACTGAAGGATCAGTGTCTTTTAGTGAGTCTATGTCTGGCATGATGATTTCTCCATACAATTAGAATTTCTCTACTGCTTTTTGTTCTGACACAGATATTATTTTTCCAATTAGTTTTATTTTTTCCCCCCTTAAACTGATTGTGTATACAGAAGAGTTCTTCAAGGGTAGAAGCATGCACATCTGAGCAAATTGTAGGATCGTTGGATTAATTCTCAATACCAGTCACCTGGGCTCGAATCGCAGAATCACAGATGCACAGAATGTCAGGGGCTGGAAGGAACCTTGAAAGATCATCCAGTCTAGCCCCCCTGCCAGAGAAGGATCACCTGTACCAGATCACACAGGCAGGTTTTGAATATCTCCAGAGAGGAAGACTCCACAACCGCCTTGGGCAGCCTATTCCAGTGTTCTGACACCCTCACAGGGAAAAAATTCCTCCTCATGTTTACACAAAACTTCCTGTGCCTCAACTTCCACCCATTGCCCCTTTTCCTGTCGTCAGGCATCACTGAGCAGAGCCTGGCTCCATCCTCCTGGCACTCACCCTTTACATATTTATAAACATTGATGAGGTCACCTCTCAGTCTCCTCTTCTCCAAGCTAAAGAGCCCCAGCTCCCTTAGTCTCTCCTTGCAAGAGAGATGCTCCATTCCCTTGATCACCTTTGTGGCTCTGTGCTGGACTCTCTCAAGCAGTATCTAGTCCTGTGATGGTGTAAAAGTAATCTTGTCTCACTAACAGGAAAGATAAGAGTCACTGAGTGAAGGTCTGGTGAAGGTCTACAGATCTACCTGGAAGTTTTGTGTAAGCCTTAAGAATTCAATAGTGATTTGAGGGATGTTCAGTTCTTGCCCCAGCTCTCCTCAGAAACAAGTTGATTTCTATTTCTGCATATTTTGAATACATTTCTTGGCACATTAGTTTATTTTAGCTCTTCTAATCTCAGTCCATCTAGAATTAGAAGATGTTCTATGCTGTAGAAATTTAAAGCCTGATAAACTGCTCTTTAAAGCACACTGACATTTACGTTCTTTCCCTCCTCCCACATATGTTGCAATTCAAATGGAAGAGAATAAAGTCTTCTTAGGAAAGCAGGCTTGAAAAAACAGGTAGGAAAGGTGCTGATCACTTTAATTTCACTAGTGAAAATAATCATCTGCCCTTTAGAGTACGAAAATAATTTTCCAGTAAAAATAATGCAAATATTTCTGGCATTTGGAAATGGGAAGCCAAGCAGATTACTTAGCAAGTAATAACCAAAGCAAGCGTTTTTGCTGAAGAATCTTCTTAGTGGAAGAGTTTGTTTTTTACTGAATCTTTGTGGAACTACATTGACTTCATAAACAAAACAGATTTCCAATGATAAATGGTTTTGGACAGAAACAAGGGGCAAATTTATTTGAGAAATTAGAAGAAAACAGATCAGCGTTAATGCGGAGAAATCTGTACCATTTTTAGGTGCTGTAATGGTGTTTTATAAGAAATACTCAGATGGCATTTACAAAGTTAAGGAAGTTGGAAGTGGAGTAAAAATCTCTTAGGGTTTATAGGTGATGTACGTACCTGAATACATAATCTGTTTTTATTTTGTTTTAGGAGGATTGATGTATTTACTTGAGTTCAAGCTTGAAAGGGAACTCTAGAGGTTGTCAGATGCAAGATTGCATCATGCAAGGCTGATTTAATTACACAAATAACATCCTTGATAGATGAATGTCAGGTATAGATTTATTTTCTGTGTTCTAATACACATACTCCCAGTCCATGAATTTTAGCATGAAGAGATTGCCAGCTCGAAGTCTGCTGTGATTTGTGATTGTGACTTTTCCCCCATGCTTCTAACCCATGTTGCTGTGGTCTAGCCTTGGTGTTTCTGAAAAGCAGGGAGCTTTTGTGTCGGCTTCCTCAGCATGAAGGGAGCTTAGGAGACCAATTTTCATTTCTGTGTATCTCTGAGAAGTTTTAGTGAACTTTGACAATTCATGTAGCAACTCTTTCTGTGTAGTCCTCTTGTAGAATGAGAAGAGGATCACTGCCCTGGTTGGAAGCAGTGATTCAGCATAAGTACATAAAGTCTTTAAACACTGGAAAGAGGAGGTCACATAAATACCCAAGATACATCACTGCCATCTGTAATCTGCATCAGAAAAGCTCAAACTGTGATCACCAATGTATTTTATTCACAGAATCACAGAACATTAGAGGTTGAAAGGGACCTCCAGAGATCATCAAGTTCAAGCCCCCTGCCAAAGATCATGAAGGGTCGTTCACACAGGAATGCATCCAGCAGGGTTTTGAAAGTCTCCAGAGGAGGAGACTCCACAACCTCTCTGGGCAGCCTGTACTAGTGCTGTCACCCTCNTTTTATTTTTTCCCCCCTTAAACTGATTGTGTATACAGAAGAGTTCTTCAAGGGTAGAAGCATGCACATCTGAGCAAATTGTAGGATCGTTGGATTAATTCTCAATACCAGTCACCTGGGCTCGAATCGCAGAATCACAGATGCACAGAATGTCAGGGGCTGGAAGGAACCTTGAAAGATCATCCAGTCTAGCCCCCCTGCCAGAGAAGGATCACCTGTACCAGATCACACAGGCAGGTTTTGAATATCTCCAGAGAGGAAGACTCCACAACCGCCTTGGGCAGCCTATTCCAGTGTTCTGACACCCTCACAGGGAAAAAATTCCTCCTCATGTTTACACAAAACTTCCTGTGCCTCAACTTCCACCCATTGCCCCTTTTCCTGTCGTCAGGCATCACTGAGCAGAGCCTGGCTCCATCCTCCTGGCACTCACCCTTTACATATTTATAAACATTGATGAGGTCACCTCTCAGTCTCCTCTTCTCCAAGCTAAAGAGCCCCAGCTCCCTTAGTCTCTCCTTGCAAGAGAGATGCTCCATTCCCTTGATCACCTTTGTGGCTCTGTGCTGGACTCTCTCAAGCAGTATCTAGTCCTGTGATGGTGTAAAAGTAATCTTGTCTCACTAACAGGAAAGATAAGAGTCACTGAGTGAAGGTCTGGTGAAGGTCTACAGATCTACCTGGAAGTTTTGTGTAAGCCTTAAGAATTCAATAGTGATTTGAGGGATGTTCAGTTCTTGCCCCAGCTCTCCTCAGAAACAAGTTGATTTCTATTTCTGCATATTTTGAATACATTTCTTGGCACATTAGTTTATTTNTCAAGCTTGAAAGGGAACTCTAGAGGTTGTCAGATGCAAGATTGCATCATGCAAGGCTGATTTAATTACACAAATAACATCCTTGATAGATGAATGTCAGGTATAGATTTATTTTCTGTGTTCTAATACACATACTCCCAGTCCATGAATTTTAGCATGAAGAGATTGCCAGCTCGAAGTCTGCTGTGATTTGTGATTGTGACTTTTCCCCCATGCTTCTAACCCATGTTGCTGTGGTCTAGCCTTGGTGTTTCTGAAAAGCAGGGAGCTTTTGTGTCGGCTTCCTCAGCATGAAGGGAGCTTAGGAGACCAATTTTCATTTCTGTGTATCTCTGAGAAGTTTTAGTGAACTTTGACAATTCATGTAGCAACTCTTTCTGTGTAGTCCTCTTGTAGAATGAGAAGAGGATCACTGCCCTGGTTGGAAGCAGTGATTCAGCATAAGTACATAAAGTCTTTAAACACTGGAAAGAGGAGGTCACATAAATACCCAAGATACATCACTGCCATCTGTAATCTGCATCAGAAAAGCTCAAACTGTGATCACCAATGTATTTTATTCACAGAATCACAGAACATTAGAGGTTGAAAGGGACCTCCAGAGATCATCAAGTTCAAGCCCCCTGCCAAAGATCATGAAGGGTCGTTCACACAGGAATGCATCCAGCAGGGTTTTGAAAGTCTCCAGAGGAGGAGACTCCACAACCTCTCTGGGCAGCCTGTACTAGTGCTGTCACCCTCACTGTAAAGAAGTTTCTCCTTATGTGGAGGTGCAACCTTCTATGTTCCAGTTTGTAGCTGTTGCTCCTTGTCTTATTGCTGCTGACCACCAAAAAGAGATTGGCCTCATCCACTTGACACCTACCCCTCAGATAGTTGTACACATTGATAAGATCTCTCAGTCTTCTCTTCACCAGACTAAACAGCCCCAGGACTCTCAGTCTCTCTCCATAGGGTAGATGCTGAAGTCCCTTGAACCAAGATATCCTGAGCATTGATACCTTGCATCATTAGGCTTAAAATATTTTGTAAAAATGACCCTTTTCTATCATTGTTACTCAGTCAGAATTGCCATTAGCTTCAACAATAGTTTGCTAGAATAAAGCTTGAGTAAAAAGTTCAGGAATTGTTCTAGTAAATAACAAATAACTGAAAACAAATGTGTTTACTCCTCATTCCTTGATTCAGCATGTATCTGGGAAGGAAATAAATCTGCTGTGCACCCCAGGGTATAGTATATTAATCAACCAGTTATCTTGTTAAGGGAAAGCAAATGACTTGCTGTGCTGACTGAATACATTCAATGCACAAACTTTGCAGTGCTGTTAGCAATCCAATACTGACTGTCAACCATCCAGAAGCTGCTAGAAGAGTTAAAATACTGGAGGAATGCAACAGCAGTGTAGCAATACATTCATAAGCCCATATTACATAGGGTGGCCCAGAGCCAGCTGCAAATCTTTATTATTCAGGTGTACCCTTTGGCAGGTGTTTCTCCACTGAGGCAAGGGTGATGGGTTACCATTTTGCACGACAGTTCCAACAACAAGAAAACTCAACAAATAAAAGACATTCCACAGGGACAGACTGGATTTAACCTATTTTGGATCACTTATTTTCATTCTTACAGGAGTGTGAATTTTGCTGTGGTTGAGAAAACACAGGCAGAATGATGCAGCAGCACTAGTGCTGTTTTGGAGCAGTTAGAGGCAGGCAGTTACAGTCTCTGTGTCAGTATTTTTTTAAAAAGGTACCTTAAAGTTAAACACATGGGGGCACAAAAAGGTGTAGGTATAACCTTGTTCCTCCCTTCTTCACTTGGAGACATCCAGATGTGAGCTACTGAGTGCATGGGAGTCATGAAACACCTGCAGGGAGACTCTGCCAAGTAAGGTGCATGAGTCAGCCAATTGCTTCACCCCTAGGCTCAGAACTGAAGTCTCCCTGTGCCTGCCTTAGTAGATAGAGCTGGAACCTTGAACAAGGGATGGCATGCTTGGGGCACACTCATTGTCTTCATATGGGTATTAGGATTTGCTGTCTTTCCCCTTTAATTTCGCTTCTGTTTCTTTGAATTTTAAGAGGCAGGCAAGGGGAGCTGAAACAGGACTCCTTGACAGATAGCAAAGGGTCAGCTCTCATTACAATGAGTCTGAAAAAAGCCATATATTAAAACATTAATGATTTCTGAATTGCCACGTGTTTCTTAGATATACTGTTATTTCTTACTAGGTTCCACAGTGTAACAGGAGACCACTCTTTCCTCCCTGAGGTCCTTGGCACATGCTGGGAAGCTGCTATCCTGTCAGAAAGATGTATATAGGCTTTACTGCCTTCTTAGACAGGTATTTGTAGGTTTAAGTGGTGGCTTGACTTTGAGACAGCTGTTCAGAGGTAGCAATTCCAGAACATCAAGGGACTTGATGCTAAGTGCTCTCACCTTTCAGGGAATGCTAAGGGTCTCAGTCAAGCAGGTGATTGAAGAGATCTAGGTGCCTAACTTACAGAGAGGTATTACTACAAGCAGCTCTGCAGTTTCACTGACCCTTTGAGGTCATCTGTCAGATCAGGGTCTGCTGGGAATTCCCATGTCTCCACCTGCAGGAACAGCTAACGATTAACAGCAGAGCTGTGGTAACTCCCCTTTGATTCGTTTGATATTTTAAAAATCTAAATGGCTATTGAATAGCTGAAATCCATGGTTTTATACTGATGTTAAAATATAGAGGTTTTAAGTCAAATACTCTACATTTGAAGAGGAGACTTTTTGGGTTTTTTTTGCTTGAAACCCTTTACATTGTAATTATTAGCCAGTAAAAGGTTCCCCATTGTTACTTTTGTAGACTTATTAACTTAGAATATTTATATGCCTTGTTGGTAAGATTTGTATCAACCTCTGAATCTCCTCCAGGATGCTTTTAAGACAACCTGCTACTATAATGTGAAACAAAGGTTTGTTTAGAGCTCTCTTCAGCCTAACTGTCAAGCTGCAGGCACTGTGGAATATTTCCATCAATCCATGCCATGTCAAGGGTAATTCTCACCTTCAAGTAACAGCTCATTTTTCTTTTGTGTATGTATATGTGCATGTGTGTTCCTGTTCACATATAGAACAGAGGATAATTGAATTATCATCTTCTGCAATATATACATACTGATTAAGTGAGCTGCTCTGATTAATGACTTTATAAACTCTCGTGTAATGTCAGAAGTAAAAAGGGAATCGTGACTATTTCAGCAGGAGGCATCCATACCATTTTCTTTTGATACTGTTATTCTGGTGTCCCAGAGTTCAGAAATGGAAAGGAGAGGAAGATGTGTAACCTATTTGTTTGTCTTTTGGGAAATAAACACCCTGTTTTCTCACACATCCTAAGAAAGATGCAATAGTACCAGTGCCTAGCATTAATAATAAAAATAATAAGTTCCAACTGCACTTTAGCTGGAAATGTTTGTACTTTGTTGTTCCTGGACGATGGTAATAATGCAGCATCAGCTCTTACTGTTACCAAAAAAAAAAAAAAAAGTCAAGGGTGAAGACCTTAGAAGATGCTCCAAGGTGTTTTTGCCTCTCTCATTAAGCTGTTTTGAAAATGCCAGTCAATTTGGTGCAGTCTGCTCTGTGCCAAAGGAAACAGATTTGCTCTTGAGAATCACTGTTCTCTTAGTCATAGGACAGGTTTAATTTAACTCCTTCTGAAGTGGTACAAATTTCACCTAGGATGGGGCGATTATCCCAGCCTCTCTTTCAAGTCAGTAGCAGCAGTTTAGCAGGAAAACCCAAAGTCTCATGCAGTGTTATTGTTGCCACATTGTGAAGGAGCTTCAATGTCCTCTTTCAAATCTGAATTAATTAAGCCGGTAAAAAAAGCTCAGATTGGACAGCTAAAGGAGCGTCTAGATGATGATGAAAACACAAGCTGTTCTTGGGAACTGCTTACTTGCAAAGGTGTTTGCTGATGGATGTGGAGTAGACAAGAAAGAGTAGGAGCTTTTGAAAAGTGTTTATTGAAAAGGATTATGCTGTGCATTTCTCACAGTGCTGGAGGCAACTTTCTACTGTTATACAATTTGTGAAGGTTACCATATGCTATTTTTTTTCTACATCTCATAAAACTTTTAATTATAGATGTCCTGACCCAACAGCTTCTGTATTAGGCTTATATACACACAAATACATGTGCAGCTTATAGAGCTAAAATTATTATGATTAGATGTGCATGGCTATGTATGCATTTAATCCAGATTTCAGTGTCCTGTGGAACACTTCTGAAGAGGAATCACATCCCTTAAGGATGCTCTGCTGCTGCATGACATCATAAACAAAATGGCTCTGGAGTTGAGTATAGTGCTGAAGTTTGGTTATCACACCATTAAGTAAGAAAACCTCCCTGTGGCACTCTGACTGACTTGTTTTCCTCACCAAAGTCATGGTGAACTGTATGTGATGTGCTTACAGACTTAACTGTGTTGCTTTCTCCACCTTGCTAGTTGCAATAAGGATTTTTGCTCGGTTGAGCATTTCTAGGTCTGCCACCTTGCACACTTTTGCTCTACATCTTGTTTTTTTTCTTAAGCTCAGTTGCTGGAGACAGGTGCTAACAGAAATGAAATCTATGCTGAGATGAAGACTTTGGGCTTTTCTCTGTGCTTGGTGTTTTTAGTTTTGGTTGTTTGTGGTTGGTTTGTTGTTGAGTTTTGGGTGTTTTGATTGGTTTGTTTTGGTTTGATTTTGTTGGTTTGGTTTTTTTTAAATAATTTTCATGATAGAAAGCTTTTGTTACACAGTAGGGTTTTTGAATTTCTAGTGGAGAAGGCTATTGATGTTGCAGCTATGCCAGGTGAATTTGTTAAATTATCTACTTGAGAAGGCAAGCTGATAAAAACGAGGGATCTGGGACTTCATGGAATGTTTCTGCTGTGAATACACCTAAATTAAATGTATGACTCAGAGTGATACCCAGGACTAACTAAGCAGATGGATCATTTCAGGAGTTTCCTGGTGTCGTGATGAGAGAGAAGATGGCATAAATTGGAGTCACATCTTTAAGAGCTAATAGTAGGTGCAGTGATCTATCCCAATACAACAGCTGCCTCCCATTCCTTGACAAAGCAGTGAAATGCTTTGGTGTTGCTTTGGAAATGTTGCTTTGTCCCCCTGGCAAGCGAAACTGAGCAAGCTGGGCTGTGCTGGTCAGCAGCAATAGCTTCTTTAGAAGTAGGATTGTTGTGGCAAAAGTCATTCTAGCTTTAGACTGAGCCAGCTAATGACCACTGAGTCTTGGAAGAATACATTGAAATTTGCCATAGACAAGTCCACTGCAGAAGAAAATATTTTTTTCTCAGTTCACTGTAGAACAAGCATGCCTTGAGAACTCCAGATTCTGGCTGAGACAGCAGATAGTTAAATTTGGAGGAAAGCACCACTCACTTTCCTGCCTTTCCCCCTATCTGAATTAATGGGTGAGAGACTTAGGGATGCAGAAACTTATTGCTGTGGCCGAGCCTAAAGGCAGATCTGTGGGCTCCTCTGAGCTACCCTGGAAAACAAATCTAAGACAACGAGAGGTGTTCTAAAAATAATGGGAAGGTTTATTTACACAATTTTTACAGCAGGTATTCACAGAGGTGCTGAAATTCTCTTTGGAATGCCTGAAATTTGACTGTAACCCTTAATCTGAGTCTCCAAGTATGCTCTGCACACACAAAACAAATATGCCCTCATCTCTCTGCATTGGCTTGGATTTGTTTATTTCTGAAACCAGTGAGACTGGTTGACATTATGGGCTCAGTCCTACAGTCAAATACCTGCTGAATTCCATGGGAATCTTTCCATGGAAAGGATCACATAAAAAGCTTTGGTACTGGCCCTGAAGATTGAGAGCAACCTGGTCTAGTTGAGGATGCCCCTCCTGACTGCAAGGGGATTGGACTAGATGACCTTAGGAGATCCCTTCCAACCTAGACCATTCAATGATTCTATGACATTCCTCTTACCTATGAAGGCTTAATAGCATGGAGCTGCAGAGAGATCTGATGGATCTTCCTTCATCTCCTCATGAAGAGTAGTGTCTCATAGCATGGTTGTAACTTGTAAGGTCCTTTCATTTCAAGAACGTATAACACTGGCAAGATGTATGTTGTGATTGCCACCTGGCACAAGGATAGAGGGCAGTGTGAGGGAACGCAGTTTGGGAGAAGCCAAAGAAATGCATCTTGCACATCCTATAATGGATTGACTTATTCCTACCCATTGGGTGTAGGATCTTAGGTAGCTTTTCCTCCAGCATCACCTGCACAGCCATCAACAGAAAGAAATGTTTATGGACTTCTACTTCAGACAAAATAGTGTTAACTGACTTCCAATAGGCACCGAACAGATTAGCTTAGCCTCTTGTTTTTGCGTGACTGCTACACTGCTG
This sequence comes from Ramphastos sulfuratus, assembly GCA_013399055.1. Classification (NCBI taxonomy): domain Eukaryota; kingdom Metazoa; phylum Chordata; class Aves; order Piciformes; family Ramphastidae; genus Ramphastos; species Ramphastos sulfuratus. Next base: position 23,686 of record WBNM01002469.1, on the reverse strand, counting down.
ATCATCATTGCTGACCATTTTCTTATCACTGTCAGGATACCTCATTTCCATCCAGCTCCATTGGTTCTTAGACATTTTAAGCAATGTGTGTGCATTTTACTTGTTTCCAAAACCAAATACCCACATAGATCTGTCTTCTGTTGGTGTTAATTTATCCACTACAACTGAATGAAAGCTGCTTTGGATGCAACTCACACATCAGACAGCCCTACAGGTCTTACTACATGTTCTATGCTGTACCTGATAGCTGGCTATTTGTAAGAAGATACCTGCATGCAATATGCATTGCACAGCTTGTTTGTCCTTTGAATATAGCTAGAGTATGAGTATTGTAGAAGCCAAAATGTTTCTTAATAAATTTGTGGCCCCCTCTCCCTCTTCTTTTTCCTGACCATTCCTGATTTCTTATGTGTAGAGATAAAAGCACCAAATACCTGGAATGTATTTTTGATGGTAGCATCACATGTACCTTGTGACTGACTTAGATTTACTCTGGTGGGTGCTGTTTTAAAATTAATTGAAATGAATTGATTGTTTTAAAAATGTTTTAGTTATTTTATTTTTTGCACCCTGGGGTCAACTGTCAAAAATGATGTAAATGCCAACCTGTGAATACAGACTTCTTCTACTGAGGAAAGAAGTGCACAGGTTTTTTCTTTTAACATTTTGCTGACATACGGTGCTTCTAACCTAGTGACAAATTAATTGACGAGATGTAAAAGAGATGGACAGCACTTAGCAAGGAAGGGCAGGATGTGCATTATAAGACAGCTGGTTCTGCCTCAGTTGTGTTATGGAGACAATATACATCGGACAGCTAATGAGTCTCTGTTGCATAAGATAGATTCTCCTTATAAAAGAACTGCATGCTTTGTCTCTAAATGGGGTTATTATACACACCATTGCACAATGTTTGAAGAGCCTGGTAGGCCCTTCTAGAGGGTTAGAAGAGAAATAAATTGGAAAACAATTGCACATAAGACCTTCAATCCGTCAGCTACTCCATATTTATCCAAATTACCATTAACACTCCTCTGAAATACAAATCTGTGATACATTCAGGGGTGGAATGTTAATACTGACCAGCCAGATTTTGACAAGGCAGATTTTTCTTTTGCTGTTGTTTTTAACTTGCAGTTAAATCTTGCTTCCTCAGAAAGAAGAGTGGAAAGAAGTAGTGGAAACCACTTGCAGTGAAATAGCATCAATGTGTAGAATGAATTCTGAGTTTAATATTTGCCATTATGCAACTTTAGCCTGAGTCTCAGGGGGTTTTGATTTTTCCAGAGATAAACCGCAAACAACTTCATTTATGAGGGACTCTTTGTCTTTGTCAGTAATACTCACAGTTTAATGCTTGCAAAAGTAACTTACGATTTGAAGTGCTTCCATTGTTTGGATCGCAGTTCATGAACATTATAGTGCATGGTTTACAGAAAATGCTGCTGTCTAAAAACCTTTGGAGATAGACAGCCAAAATTTTACAAGCGAGTTTGGAAAATCTTACCTCAACCTCTGTTCAAGGCCAAATGTAGCAGTTCTAGGTGGTGCAATGGCATTGTTTCCCACATGACAGAAGAGTTCTGTGGTGAGAGTTGTAGACAGTTTAAAAAAAGCAGACATGAAAAAGGAGTTTTCTCAAAGCCAGTGTAAATAATCACCTCTCCTACCTCCAGCTTGGCATTTTTGTCTTATTCGGTGTTATGAAGGGGTAATTAATTGATGCAAGATATAATGTTTAAGGATTAATATAGTTTATTAATATTCAGTATTAAGAACTCTCACCACCCCAACCACTAATTTTAATAATAATTGCTTCTTTGCACAGTCATGGAAACTTTATATAGATAAAAACATAGGATCTGAAAATAACTAGCAATAAAGTAAAACATTAATTTAACTCAATTAATCTGGAAGAGAAGGTTCCTGTGGTCAATGTAACATGTGTGGTCAATATACTGCTTGTCCACTAGATGGACTCAAGGAGCTCCTTTCTGCTTGTTGCAGAAGGCAATGGTGAATTACAAGAGGTTTTAAGTATTTACTCACAAAATATCTCCCAACTGGAGGGGCTAGCTACAGCTTCAGACAGTACCCAAACGCTTTCAGGGAATTCTGTTACTGTCTTGTCATCTGCTGAGACTTCTGATCCTTCCCAGGCTTCACAGACTACTGGGAAAAGGAGGCAGACAATCTCTGACCTGGTCCTGATCTCCTCTGGATGATCCGTGTATCTCCAGGACTTCCCATCTTGGCAGGAGGCTTTCAGGTGTAGACAGGATATCTTGCAGTGTGTGGTCTTGGCAGAATGTCACGCTGGATATGCAGGCTGATCATGTGGAGGCATTTAGAGCCTGTTCCTGGTAAACTTGGGACAGGCATTTTCCAGGCAGTTCAGGATGCAGTAAGGCAGTAGCAAGCATGAATACAACAGCAGAGCACATTCTGTCACCTGCTCATCTCCTTTTATCAATACAGCCCGATACCAATGGGCCTTTGGACATAGAATCAGAATGGCAGTTAGCCAAGCCTGACCATATTAGGTGAAGCCATAGGCTTGCTTTACCCTTTTTAGGGCAGAACACAGGCCTTGCACAAGGCAGACACACGCTGAGCCTGTGTACTTTGTTTATCACAGGATTCAAACAAGTCTAGGCAGACCAGAGTCCTTAGACTCAGTGGCTCCAGGTTCTTTGTCCTCTTTCCTGAGGTTGCTTCTCCCCAAAACAGAAGGAGGGAGAGCAGAAAAACATGTCTGGGCAAGCCAGGATATGTATAAGCCTATTTTGGCCTGCTTTATCTTGGCCAGTTTTATCTTTCCAATCAAGTAACACTCCTTTTTAATTCCAGCTCTCTAGGTACCAGAAAAAAGATGGGATCTTGGTAAATAATGTTAATTAATAATAATAATCTGAAAGGGCAGATACTGAAAATGCTATTATGCACAAAGTTATGAAGGTGACTTTGTTCAGAGCTTTATTCCTCAGACTGAAAACCATCACATCTGAAAATATAGCTGCAACTAGCATTTCAGTACAGAAAGCTGCAAGTGGGTCCTGGTGTGGCTCTGTTTGGACATGGATATATTCAATTCCCACAAGTATACTGTTCCAGCTTGAAGAAAGAGGAGACATGTGACAAAGATTATGTGGTAGTAATTGTGTTAGTCATAGTTGTTGCTGCTTATATTTTCTTTCCCTTTCCCAGGGCCCTTGCTGTTAAACTGAAAGGTTGTGTATGTGTGTGTCTGTATATGTACTTTGCAGGATTTTATTTGGAAGAAAAGAAAGTTCTTGTCTGACATTTCCATAGCCTGCTTGCGTCCTCTTGGGTGAAGCAATGATCCTGAATGTAAAGCGATGTGGCTTATAAGAAGGAAAACTGCAATAAGCACATTTACTAGTAATTAATTTCCCACCCCTGGATAGTCTTTCAGTGACTTTCACATTCTCTGTGGCAGAGCATGTTCACAGATGACAGTGTATGAGTATTTCATTTGTGGTTCAGAGTAGTTGGCTGTTTCTCTTAATGAGCTCTCCCACTGCTATCACAACAACTTTAAATACCTTATGGCCAGTGAGAAAAGACTGACACACAGGCAGATTTGTTTCTGCAAATATCTTCCTGGTTGAGTTGCATTTTTGAGTGAGGTTGATTTCATCACAGATTGTAGTAGTTTTATAAGAGCTCTTCCTCTTGTTTGTTTCTTAGGAAAAGGAGAAGCTGTATATGGAATTGAAGCACATCCTGGCTCGGCAGCCTGGGCCTGAAGCTGCAGAACAGTTAGAGCTCCACCAGCGCACTCTGCGAGAGAAAGCTAAGCAGCTGAAAGTAAGAGATGCCCTCTGTCTCTGGCTGAGGAGTTGCCAGGCTTGTGGAACCACACCACTAGTGATCCTGGGGAGCGAGGCTTCAGGAAAATTTTCAATGTCCAGTAGCACGCCTTAGTATATCCAATCAGAAAAATAGAGTTAATACCACATCTCCCCAGGGGAAAACCAACAGCAATAGAAGAACCTTTTTTCTAGTTTCTTTCTTTAAAATGGAAGAAAAGCCTTGGTATATGAACATGCAGCACAATGCTGTAAATGCTTTTTTGTGCACAGGCCATCTGGACCACTATCAGTTTTCCAGTAAGCTTATTCTCCTTCCCTTTTCTTCAGTTGTTAAGATCTTTAAGAAGCAAATTGAAGCCATTTAATTTTCTTTTTAACAAATTAGGGGGAATATATTGAGAATCCAGTCTTAAAGTGTAATTTTTTCTGCAACTTGTACACGTGTTAGACTTGCAGCTTTCACAAGGATGACAGGAGTAACCCATCCCAACCCCTTGTCACTAGAAGGGAAGATTTCCTGGTCTTGGAGGAACTTTGTGAGAAACTTTGACAGCATGGTATTAAAAAGGGATTGTTTGATAGAATAAGCTGGTCTTCCTCTGTTCTTGCCTGCATGAAGTATCAGTCTCCCCAGGAGTTCATCTACTTCTGTGGCTTCTCTCTCTGTTGAAGTCATCATCTCCTCTTCACTGCATCATAATCACGTCTATACTAACCATGAGGAAAAAAAATATGCAGGAGCAGATGGGCCCTTAGGAAACAAAGAAGCTGTTATGCAAATCTTAGCTTTCCATGGAGAAGAAAAACAGTGCAGAAAATGTAAAATAGAAGCCAAACTTTAGCTAAAGTGAATGTGATTTGAAGTTTTCCATACAGTTTCCCTTTGTCCTTAGTGCAGTCAATTGCTGCTGTGTATTTCGGGCAGTGTCCTGTGGGGTACTGCTATGCCTGCTGTTTTGTGGTGCCAGGTCAAGCTATTCTCCTTCTTAAGGAAGGAAAGCACACTATGCCTGTTCTTACTTTCTTTAAAGTTTACTGATTCACCTGAAAGCAATATATATTAATATTTACACTGCCTGGCACTGCCTGGCACTACTTTGCCTGTGTGGATTGGATTGTTCCACAAAACAAAGTGAATCTTTTTGAACAAAACCCATAATTATTAAATAAATCCTTGCTTTATTATTTTTAAGACCTTCATTTTGAGTTTTCCCCCGGATTTGTGTCCCAGAACATTAAGAGCTAATGTATGTATTAATACAATTCCTATAATGCTTGAGGCATATTTTACATGCTTTATTGTGATTAAATGGCATTGTCTTAATTTAGTAAATTATCCTTAGGTGAGCAGAGGTGATCAGATGAAATACCATGATAAGAAATTAGGTGTGATGGAAAATAGTGATGTCTTCTATCATCAAAGGTGAAAGGAAAACGTGCTTGTAGAAGTACTAACTTACATGTAAGTGAAACTAATATCTCCTGTTTCTGATTTTTGCCTTTTGTTTGTTAGGTTTTGTCCTCAGAACTGAGTATGTATGAATCACACAGCCAAGAATACAAACAAGAAATTGAAAGACTTACCAGTGAGCTTCAGAATGTGAAGAAGAAATATCTGTCTCTGAAACACAAGGAACAGCAGGCCAAGTAATGGGAAATAACAGTTCTGTCTACAGAAATTTCTGCATCAACTAGATTTTTTTCAGATGTTACTTTATGCTTTGGATCAGAAGGTGGCCAAATTTGGCTAGGGTGATATAATGTTTTTGCCTTATTTTCCTGATATTATTCTTCATTTTATTTCAGTTTAGTTTTTACTGTGATCTATGGCCAGGACAAGAATATCCAGCAGAGACGTTGCTAACATGTTCTGCAGGCCAGTTAAATTATTCATGCCAATGAGATAGTGCCCAGAGGACATAGATTAAATTCTGGTCTCTTACACTGAATCATAGAATCATAGAATAGTTTGGGTCAGAAGGGACCTTTAAAGGTCATTTAGTCCAACATCTCCTTCAATGAGCAGGAACATCTTCAACTAGATCACATTACTCAAAGCCCCATCCAGCCTGAATGTTTCCAGGGATGGGACTTCTACTACCTCTTGAGAAACCTATGCTGGTGTTTCACCACCCTTACTGTCAAAAAGTTTTTTTTTATATCTAGTCTAAATCTACCTGCTTTCAGATGAAAACCAGTATACCTTGTCCTGTTGCAACAGGCCCTGCCAATATGTTTGTCTTTCTTATAAGCCCCCTTTAAGTACAGAAAGACCACTTAGAAGGTTTCCCTGGAGCTTTCTCCAGGCTCAACAATCCCAACACTCTCAGCCTTTTTTGCATAGGAGAGGTGTTCCAGCCTCTGGTGGCCTTCCTCTGCTCCAATAGGTCCATGTCTTTCTTGTGCTAAGGACTCCAGAGCAGGACACAATATTCCAGGGGAGCTGTCACCAGAATGAAGCAGAGGGGCAGAGTCACCCCTCTCATCCTGCTGGCCACACTTCTTTTGATGCAATCCAGTACATGGTTTTCCTTCTGGGCCACAAACACACGTTGTCAGCTCATATCCAGCATTTCATCCACCAGTACCTTCTCTGCAGGGCTGCTCTCAAGCCCCTCAACCTCTGACCTGTACTGATACTGGTGGTTGCCCCAACCCAGGTGCAGGACCCTGCATTTGGCTTTATTGAACCTCATGTAGTTCACCAGGCCTGCTTCTCAAGCTTGCCCAGGTCCCTCTGGATAGCATCCCAGCTACGTACACCATCCATCTGGGTGTCGGTAGCAAAGCTGCTGAGGCTGCACTCATCACGTTGTCTGTGTCACTGGCAAAGATATTGAACAGCACTGGAGACCATGTCAAAGGTTTTAAAGAAGTCCAGATAGATGACATCCATAGCTCTTCCCTTGTCCACTAATGCAGGCACTCCATGTAAAGGCGCTACATTTGTCAGGCTAGACTTGCCCCTGATGAAGTCATGGGCATTTCTTTCTTGAATCCTTTCCCCGTCCTCCATGTACCTTAGCACAGCTTCTAGGAGGATCTGTTCCATGGTCTTCCCAGGCATAGTTGAGGTTGGCAGATTCGTAGATCCCAGGGTCCTCTTTTCTGTCTTTTTAAAAAATACTTCCCTTTTTCCAGTCACCAGAGACCGTACCTGACTTCCATGACTTTTCAAATATCATGAGATACCTTCAAGCATTATGAGGATTTCAGTGCATTTTATAAGTTATAATTAAATGACATAAGGTATCAGGAACAATCTTTCTTTAGGTGGCAACTGCATGGACCTGATGTAAGAACTATGTCATTTCAAGATATTCCAAGATATGGCAGTTGGGAATGATGACTACCCCCTTCTGGTGGCAGATAGCATTGCCAATGGTTGCAAAAGAGTATCTACCATTTGATTCTTGTTCCCTTCCTACATCTAGATGGAGGCAAGTGGTCAAGGCTCAGAGTCTGATTTTGTCAGATGTCTTACCTTTTTGATGGTAGAGCCTATGAATTCTGTAGGTCATTGTTGTGTGTCCTTAGCCAGTAGCAGTTTGATTACACCTCACTGCTATTCTCAGTCCACAACTGAGTGTTCATCTTCTCTTGATGAAAAGAAAATGTCTAGGATCTTAGTTGTCCAATTTCTGGCCTAATTTGCAGTGTCCAAGAGATGAGACCATTCTGATAATGACTCTTCAAGTTGGGACACCAAAACTGTTAGTCGCTTCTGAAAATGTAGTTATTGGACTTTAAAGAGAAGTTTCTTTGATTTCGGCAGTCAGATGACACGGTGTTACCAAGCTTTTCTGTGTATGCCTTTTGTCTTTCCACCCCTTTCCATTCTCAACCTGTCCCTTTCTCACACACCAAAGCCAACAACTCTCTACATTGCTGAATACAATTCAAAGCTGCCTGCATCTATTTCTTCTTTAATCATATTTCAGCCAGAAAATAGTTTTGATGACTAAATTAGCAAAATAGTCAGTGATAAACAGCGATTTTTGTCCATCTGCAAATTGCATAATGTTACTTTAATGTTTGGAATTAGCAACAAATGTGCAGTGCTAATGGCCTTCCTGGAGCTCTAGGATCAATATGTGAGGCTGCCATAATGCCTGATAATCCATTTCCAGCAGCTGAGTATTCTCTTCACAATAGTTTTAATGTTTCCATTTTGGACCCTGACATCATGTTTCTTTCTGTTCATCAGATGAGAAGAAATTCACCCATGGTTTGTTGTTACATCATACCTAGAATTAATTCCTGTTATAACTATTGAAAAAAGACCACTTGTTAGGTGCATAACTACTTTAAAGTAAACAAAAAAATAATTATATGAGGTGTTGGTGTCTGTTAATGATACACAGTGAATGGAATTTTGTGTTGCAGGTCAATTAGTGCTGAACTTGTTACACTATCTATAGGTTCAGGATAGATATCTGCCATTAGTGCAGCTTGTCAGGTTGTTGTTCTCATGGACAGGTGTGGCTGTATCTGATGAGCGTGGTGTCTTTGTGACATCTGTGTTTTGGAAGTACATTCAGATGCTGTTAGTGGTCCTTCTGCAGAATGATAGCATCTCATTGCTCCCACTTCAGGCTCAGAATCTACGAACACTGTGCTGTCCTCAGCCCTGACTTGCACTTCTCTTGTCTTCATGGCAGCTGAGAGGTGGCCGCACTTTCCACTCCTTTCTCCCTCATTGTTTTGTTCCCCAGTCAAGCCTGTTGGAGTACAACTTGCTTTGAAGGTTGTGTGCACCCCAAGGTATATGGGTCCTGGATAACTGCAGCTTCTGAAATCTTTGTGCTTTGTTTGTTCAGCAGCAGTGCAAAGGAAACAGCCTTTGCTGCCCTCCTGCAAACTGCCAGTTTTGTGTGACGTGTCTTTTCCTTCCTGTAATAGGGAGAGTCTCTTGTGCAGCCAGGTTCTTCCCCAAGGAGTTTTTCACCCCGACATAAACACTGGTCCTGCCTCAGACTGAGCTGGACATGTACTGCCTGGCGTGTAGATGCTACCCACAAAGCTACAGCCATTTGACTCTTACAACCTCAGGTTGATCTAAATCCCAGCTGACACAAAGCTTGATCTCTATCATGCTGGTTAATGTTAACATCATGTTTGAAATAAATGTGGCTGGTTTTGCTAATAAAAAGAGGATCCTGTCAGGACAATAGCATTAATAGCATTATTGACTACCCTTGTATGAAGGAGAGTTAATACTCTCAGATAACCTCACACAAAGGTATCATCTAAAGCTTTTATTGATTTGCTCCAGACAGTTCTGGTTTGTGATTTAAAGCCTTGATACTGAGCTAATGGAGCTTTCCATGGGATGCCAAAGGAATATAGTGACTGACAACAGGAATTTAGCTTTGTTTTGTGTTCAAGCTGAAAATCCAATGTTTAAGATTTGATTGTGAATTTGAAATCCTCTGTTTGTGCTTTCTAATTCCGAGTGTTATCTTTCCCCAATAGCTTGAGTTTTCTTTTTGTTACCCATCCCATTCTCTTCTGCTGCTTCTTTCACCTTTTGTGCTTCACTGCTTTTCCTAATTGCTTCTAGCACTAAGGTTCCAGTTTGATCTTGGTCAGTATCAATGACAAAACATGAAGCTTAAATCCACACCAGAGACCCAGTCCTGCAGTCCTATGTAAATAACTGCATTGAGGGATGTCAGTAGTAACTTGGGAGCTTTTGCACATGGCTGCTTGCACATTAATTCTGCATAATATATTACAGTATTCAGTTGCATAGAATTTTCTGTACCGATGAGCACATCTGTTGGCTGTCTCTGTGGGAGCATGAAGAGAGAGTGAGCATGAATTCTGCATCCTTTTCTCTCCCCAAAGTTGGAAATCCAATAGTGAGATAGAATGAGCTGTCTCAATACAAAATTTTAGTTTATAGTGAGCTGGCACTTCCAGTAGTGCTACACTGATACAATTAAAAGCAGTTCTAAATAGTTTTCATGGTTAAGTTAATCTGTGCCATCGTTTGCCTATTCTCCCATGTCCACATAGGTTAAATTTGGAAAAGAAAGTGTAACTAGTCAGTCTACAGACTTTCGCTGAGCTTTCTCTTCTTCTGACATAGTTATTTTGGGACAAAGAGAAAAATATTAATTCCAGTAAGTGTTTTGCCTTACTGAAGGCTAAGAAAGGGTGCTAATGTGACAAGACTAGATTTTGCAAAAGTGTGGTTGCATTCATGTTTGTTTCTCAGTCTTGATGACAGTAAAATTAAAGTAATAGTATTGACTGCCTTTGTAAAGCCTTGAGACTTCTGCTGTTATGGTAAACTGGTACTTCATAAAGCTCCACAAGATTAATTTGAAATATCTGAGGCTCTTCCTCTGAAACCTCCAGTTATATCACAGTGAGTTTGAAATACTGCCTTTGTATTTGTTCTGCTGTGCTTACCTCCCTAACCTCATAAGAGCAGAACCAGCTAATCCTTCTTCCCTCTTAAGGTCATCAAATTCAAGTCCTCCTGGATCCTCAGATGGAGCAGCTTGCTGGGGTTATCAGCGCACCCATGGCACACTGTTAGTTTTCTGCAAAACACACAGGCAGTGCAATTATCACTAGAATTTTGTTAAAGTGTGAAGACAGATAACACTATTTTTCATTAAAATTCAACCAACAAAAATATCTCCCTTTGATGAATGTAGCTGCTTGTTTGAAAATAGGCATATGCTTACTAGAAGGGGATGGTGATTAGAAATGTGAAGTCATGTAGCTCATACACAAGCTTGCTCTAATGAGGTGTTCTGACCATTTTGGGGAGTGGCATGAAGCAAGCTCATTTATTTCTAATTTTTAATAATTCCAAAAGCCATCAGTAGGCTTGTAATTAGATCCAAACAGACACCTATTCTTGGCAGTTTAAACCTAACAGGCTTTAATCAACAATTTTTTTAATGATGTCTCAATACGTGGTTGCATCAAAGAAACTTTGGAGGACACATATTCCCTTAGTTTGTAAACACCACTGGGCTGCAGAATGAAATAGGTATTTTCCTTTTCTTTCTTTCTTTCTTTCTATTTAAAGGGAGAAGGAGCAGTTCATGGCTGACGTGAAGCCTCAGATTCCACACCACAGATCTGATGTTCCTCACTCTGTCGGAGGGGGCTTTGCTGTCAGGAGACTTCTACCCAAAATTACGGCCTAGGAATGGATTCATCTCTTCATTCCTGTTTCCAGTTTCTTGATAGAATCTGTTCGTGCTGGATTATTGAGTAAACATAACTTCTAAAGAAATTCGGAATCAGCTTTCCCTCTGAAATAATTATTGCCTTCAGGAAAAGTAATTTTAGAGTAGAATTAATAAAGGTTTTGGTTTACAAACTCGGGACCAATCTGCCTATATGAGACCAGAAGCTTGCACAGTAACTGAATAGTTACTGTTACTGCAGATATTTCTTCTTCGATACTGTATCTCTATTTAGCACCACAAGATGCCTTAATATGCAGTTATTTCCCCTTTATCTGCTTCTGTTGTAAGCACTCACTCCACTCTTTACAGTGAGGTTGACAAAGTACTGGAACAGGCTGTCCAGAAAGGTTGCGGAGTCTCCTTCTCTGGAAACTTTCAAAATCCGCCTGGATGCATTCCTGTGCCATCAACCCTATGGGATCCTGCCTTGGCAGGGAGATTGGACTCGATCATCTCTGGAGGTCCCTTCCCATCTCTAAAGTTCTGTGATTCTGTGATTTTTCTTCTTACTTAAAACACTGGAAAGGAATGAGAAGACACAAGAAAAATTAAGAAGCTATTGTCTAAAGCCCTACTGAGCAAATGCAAAATTAACAGGTCTTTATTTAGATGTACACAGGTAGCAGTTCTTTGTGCAGGTAATACATAAGAGGGTTTATGCAGTGTTTCCTACAGCTGTTAGTAAGATCAAGAAAGTATTGTGGCCACAATATGCATTATTAAGAAAGCGATTCTGTTTACTCTGATAGACACAAAGTGACATAATTATGTCTGTTCAACTGGAGAGACTGTACACAGGGACTGGGACGTGCTGTTCTCCCACATAAATCCTTACAAGCAGTTCAGACTTGGACTCAAAACATTGCAAACTTTACTCTTTAATTTCTAGACACTTGAGCGTTTTTGTAACTTTCAGAAATTGTTTTTGTAATACAGCAGGAGCCCTCCAACCTTTTCAGCCAAAAGAGATTTAATTACCATTCATTAACAAGTGAAATAACAAAGTCACGGCATGAGGTGCTGAAGTACAGAAAACTTTCAAGCTTTAAAATAAAATGTTTTGAAACTGATTTGTACATGGAAGCTTTCTCCCAGCCTGGGGGATAAAAATACTTGTCCAAAGAGATATGCTGATAAATATTTCACATGCACAAAAAACCCTTTGCAAAGATTTTGTTCTTTTCCTTTGGTGGAATACAAAATTAAATATTAAAGCTACTGTGGGAAACTTTTAATGGAAGTATTTAATTCAAAGGAATCAAGTTAAATACGACAGGGATCTACTTTGCTTTTACACTGGGGACCAGAACACTTAGTCATCAGATCCATTGTATTTTTCTTTTGTTCCCAAAATAACTATTACTGCTTTTTCACTGTCAACTGGAAAAAATATGCATTATGATAAAGTTATAATTTTAGGGCAATCGTGCTGTCTAAACTCTGTCTTTTGTGTACCTGACATGTTCTTATAGTTAGAATAATTGACAGTAAATGACATGGGCACTTGAGTTTGATGGGGTCCCAAGTGTGTTTTACTCAAGCTTTTAAAAGCTGGTATTTGCTAAGGTCCTGAGTAGCCAACCTGGAGCTGAACTATGCTATGCTTACTGATTCTGAGAAGTAATTTGTTCTGAAATAAATCATCAAAGTCACATTTATTAATTCACATGAATGAGAGAGGCACAATTAGACTCCTACAACACCATCCCATTTTAGAGAGGGAATTTATTTATTACACTGTATGCTGTGCAGTGTACCTCTAACTTACCCAGAGGTAGTCCATGAGCATCTTTCTCTCTCTTTGTCAACAGGATTTAGGAGGCAAAGTGTTAGAGCACTCAAAGCAAAGCAAGGGGAGCCAAGCAGATGGAATTTGTGTCCTAGTTGGATACATTTTTATGAATACACTAAGAAAACAGATTTCCCCCCCATCTTTACATTTCCTTAATGGTATATTTCATTGCAGAGATTGAGTGAAAACCTTCGTTCTTAATGATTCTTGACCTGATACTCTTTTCCAGTCTCTAAAATGGGTGAAAGAGCATTTGTCTAATGACTTCCAAAGGTGAATTCACTTATGTATAAAAAGTTATTAGCCTTCCAGGTAAAAAAAGGAAAAAATTATAGAGCAGTGCGAGAGATTTGTGGTTTTCTCATACAACATGTTCTTGCAGGCTGAATGCTTGGGAGTTGAATACAGCAAGTTCCACCTTACGAAGTATAGGAGTTTTTGCTGTGTTTGGCCACCATTTCAAGCATTGAGATGTGAATGTGTTGGCTACTGTTTCCAGTTTTATTGCATTATTTACTTACTACCAGGGAAGCTAAATTCACAGGTTAATTTGGAAAAGAAGGGAAAAACAAGGGCAAGAAAATATAGTCATCAAATTATTGCCAGTAACTTTTAGCCTAATCAGGAATAGAATAACTGCAGCCAGCTTAATTTATAGTGCTAGAAAGTGAAAACCATTTCTGAGTTCATATAATAGAATGGATTAAAGCACACCAAATCCCTTCCCCCTTGGTCTATAAAAGTCAAGGAGCTTGAAAAATTGCTCTGGATGTCTGTGAACCCAGCTGATGCTGAGGTGCTTTTAGTGTTCAAGGATTTGGCTTGCACAGCAGGGAAAGGCAGAGCGTTAATGAGAGTATCATTTGTTCAGTCGCTTCTGCATTGTGAGCAGCAGCTCTGAAGTGCTTCTCCAAGTTTTGTTGCAGAAAAATGTTAATTGAATTCCAGTCTGTGCAAGATATAAGCCTAGATGTAGCAAGCATATCTTTAACTTCTTGTTCCTATAAAGATATGTGAAAAGATGGAGGCGAAGGGCTATGATCCATGGCACTTAAGTTAGAGGAAATCTTTCTTCACTTTAATTGGTTTGGATTGGAGCTGTAGTAGCTTGCACAGTAAATCTATCCTAGAGTCTTTTTCAGTAAGCAAAGTATGTAATATTCTTCATGTTCAGAGGTCTTGCAATATGAAGATATTTAAAGCAACTTCGTATCAGACTTAAGCTCTGATCTTGTTTGGCAGGTCTGTATTCAGGGTATTGTATAAGCAGGACACAAACAAGACACTATACACTGCATGGTCAAGTTCAAAGGCAGCAGCATGACTCTTCTGGGGTCACCTGTCAGCTACCAAAGAACTGGCGCAAGAATTCTGTCCTTAATTTACACTTGCTTTGTGAATTCAGAGCAGCAGGAGCACACACTACACACCTAGGAACATGTCCTGCTGTTGTAAATCTGGGAACTCTTTCAATCTACAGCAGTGAAAACCAGGTCACAGCTCAGGCTTCGTGGTGTTGAAAGTTACCAACTCCAGGACTGGCTTGGAAGGAAAAGCTGAAAACTTAGCACCCACAGACTTCTACCAGCACCGCAGTGTAAGTGGAACAGCAGATGCTAAGCCCTGGGACACTAATGGATTTAAGTGCTCTGATCAGCACCACCTAGGCCCAGGGGAACCATTTAACAAGCTTAGCCACGAAGATGAGTTTATTGTGGTTTCCCTGCCCTTAGGGAGCAACTGGTTCTTGGTGCATCCTGAGGGCAGGACAGAAGAAGAGCCTTAGTGCCTCTGTTAGTTTAAGATGACTGGCCCCACTAGCAGGGATGGTGAATGGGACTATCCCCCTGTTGTGTACTGAAGACTAACTGTCCTATGATAGAGATAAACTCCTTCAGAGGACTAGAAAGACCCAAGAGGGCTGACAGCCTGTCCCAGAGGGAGGACACAGGATATCACAATTTGTTATTCCATCCCATAGGCTGCATCTCGCTGTGTAAGGGGCAGACCTCCCGCTCATATCTTTCTCTCTTGCTTTTCCACTCCTAGTGCNGGATGATCTTTGAGGTCCCTTCCAACCTTACCATTCTATGATTCTATGATTCTATTACTGTGAGCTCTGGGCCTGTCTTGGGATGGAGGCAGTGAGGTCTAATACCTGTTGGGGCCGAGTGCGGGGGCAGAGGCTTGGCTGGTTGAGGCCTGGTTGAGGCCGAGCTGAGACCTGGTTTAGGGCCCAGCTGAGTAGCTGTCCCAAGGGAGATTCTGAGTGTATAAAAATCCTTAGTGCCTTGATACCTGTTGTACTTTTGTTTACTTTTACAAACAGTATTTAACAGTATTTCTATTTAAGCTCCAATTCTGTGTGCTTATTTTACTGCTGTGGTGTACAGTACCTTCTGTCCCAGCTCACCCTTCCCCCAGTGGCACAGAGCACCATGCTCACACCATGCTTGCTGTATTGCAGACAAGGGATTGGCTGGGATTGCTGGCACTTGTGATGTATTCTATAGTTTGCAAAGTTTCCTCTTCTGGGATTTTGGTGAGTTTTCGGACTGCAGTTCAGCCCTTTTTGTTCTGGTTTCAGTTTGTGTACAGCAGTGGCTGTTCTCATGGGTTTGCCTGCTGCTACTTTTTCTCCTGGGTGTTGTGGAAGATACATAGAATCATAGAATCATAGAATGGTTTAGGTTGAAAGGGATCTCAAGGATCATCTTGATCACCCCCTGCCATAGGCAGGGACATCTCCCACTAGTACAGGTCACTCAGGGCCTCGTCCAACCTGACCTTGAACACCTCCAGGGAGGGAGCAGCCACAACCTCCCTGGGCAACCTGTGCCAATGTCTCACCACCCTCACTGGAAAGAACTTCCTCCTAACATCCAGTCTAAATCTTCCCTCTGCCAGTTTAAACCCATTGCCCCTTGTCCTGTCATTGCAAGACCTTGTAAATAGTCCCTCCCCAGCCTTCCTGTGGGCCCCCTTCAGATACTGGAAGGCTACTCTAAGGTCTCCTCAAAGCCTTCTCTTCTCCAGGCTGAAGAGCCCCAACTCTGTCAGCCTGTCCTCATAGGAGAGCTGCTCCAGCCCTCTGATCATCTTCATGGCCCTCCTCTGGACCTGCTCCAACACTTCCATGTTCTTCCTGTGCTGGGGGCACACAGTACTCCAGGTGGGGTCTGGTGAGAGCAGAGTAAAGGGACAGAATCCCCTCCTTTGCCCTGCTGGCCACACTTCTCTTGCTGCAGCCCAGGACTCGGTTGCTGTCTGGGCTGCATGCACACACTGCAGGCTCATGTTGAGCTTTTTATCAACCCAGACCCCAAGGTCTTTTTCCTTAGGGCTGCTCTCCAGCCATTCACCACCCAGCCTGTATTTGTGTCCCATCATCCTCCTTCCCTCTGCTGGGCGAGGTGGGGGAAGTAGAGCACAGGGAGAAGACATGACTTGCCCAGACTTGTACTTCCCAAAAAAGGGAAAGCAAGCTCCTGACTTCACCTGATATGGTCAGGTTTGGCAAAGTCCCATTCCGATTGGCAAGTCTCTGTGGTCCAAGGGGCCATCACATTTTGGGCAATCAATAAACAGGCTTTGGCCACATGGCTTTGGGCTTTTGCTTTTGTTTTGCTTTGCATGCTGAGCCCTGCTTTGCCTGCAATGACTCTGAAGATACTGACAGAATTCCTTTTGAGTTTTGGGTACTGTCTGATACTATTTTGTGAGTAAACATTTAGAGCCTCTCTCTTAGAAATTCTGTAACTAGATTCTATTGTGCCTTTCTGCCCTAGTAGCAGAAAGGAGCCTCTAGAGTCCCCTGATGGGCAAGAGGTATAATTTAAACGAAGAACCTCTTTCCAGTTTTAATGTTTGCATTTGCTTGTTACCTCTTAAAGTGTTCCAGTTTTGCCTGTTCCCTGTGTGTATAAATTTCCAAACTGTGCATTTCAAACCTTGTAAATGAGTTTTCTGGTGAGATTTAATGTTAATAAACAATGTTCATAGTTGTTAACAATCTTCACCTGAATATCAAAATTAATACTGATCATTAATTTTGCATCACTCGTAACATTGGGTTATTTTGGTTTCTCTTTGAGTAATCAGATGTCCCTGCAATAGAGTGGTAAATTGTCTTTATTTCAACTGACATTTTAGCTCTCTACTTATTGCTGGACTCCTAGTTTCTCTGCTGCTTTGCTGGCTTGTGCAGCCCTCATCTCCTGCAGTGCTCCCTCTGAGAGGGTGATGACAAACATGAATGTGTAAGTCACAGACAACTTGTGGAGCTGTTTCTAAACCAGAGTGTATTTGTGGATTTTCTGTTTGGGATCCTTCTTACAGCCTGAGTGATTTTCAAGCAGTCTCCATTGTTTTTAAGGAGGTAGTGCATCCTCCAGGGATGATGGGAGGCCAGCCAGGCTGACCTTGTCCTGGCTTTTCAGAGCTTACTCCTAACAGTGGATTTTCTAGCTGCACATCCTGTGCTGGCTTTAAGGACAGTCCTGCTCCCTTTCTGAGAATCCTAAATGAGATCTTTTCTTTATTTATTTTGCAGATAATGTCACTATTTTTGTGTGTGCGTGTGTGTGTCCCCTTTTTTTTTCCCCAGCTTGCCTAACCAGAGAAAAAAAAAAGAGTGCAAAGGTTGTTTTGAAGGATGTTATTTCCCTCCAAAGTGGCCAGGAGCCACCCTTTCTGATGGTGGGCACTTTAATCTTCCCAGGTGTGAAGTGGATATAACAACTATGCTTTCAGCCAGTCTTGACTATTTAAACTTCACAGTTCTTCACAGCAAGAACCATTTCTCAGGGCTCTTTCTTGACAGAAGACTAAGCAGTAATTTAAAGCCATTTTAATCTGAAATGAGAATCTCTACATGGGGCTTGAATGCACTTCAAATGGGGTAGTATTAGCAACTTTTGTTGATCCCTCTTAATTTTCTGAGTGTCCCTGTAGAAACCAAGTATGTTTGTGTAGTGGCAAAACACACTGATAGCTCAGCCTCATTGAGAGCTGAAGGGTGATAAAAGCAAAAACAGGATGGGAGTGGTGTACTTGGGATAAGCACTGGAACTGGGTGGTTAATCGTTTTTCCCCACAGAAAATACTGAGAAACTGGTCAGGGTGGTCTTGTCTCCCCTCCCCAGGAACAGCCTGAAATTTGATCCTGAGCAGAGAGTATTTCTGGAGGAAGAATATATTTTGTTTAAAAATCATATGAGAACGAATGTTCAAGTCCTTTGTCCAGCTCCTGTGGGAAAGAACAGTTTTCTAGGACTGCTTTGGCAGTGATCATGCCAGGAGCTACTTCACGGTAGGTAGCTGAGCTGCAAGGATCATCCACAAGGACATTCTTAGCTGGCCCCAGCTGCAGAGTAAAACCTGTTTGCTTAAATGGTCTTTGTCACTTCAAATGAAAAGGTGCCCAGAGCAGCAGTTTACATAAACTTGTTTTTCTTTGCAATCAGAGCAGGCTAGGAGCAAACACATGCTCAGCTACCACACTCACCTGAAGGGTGGTAACTGGCAAATTTGTTAACAGCCTCAGAATTGCTTGGGTTTGCTCAGCAAAAGCTGTGCCTCTTTGTAGTCCTCTTTAAAAGATGCTTGGAGGCACATGTGGCATGGCTGAATGGCAGGGCAAACTCTGGGGACTGGATGGCTAATAAATGTTCCAAGTCCCTGTTTGAACTACTTCATCCCCTACGATTTCTGTGCTATCATTCAGATGTATTCCCTCTTGGCAGGTTAGGAAAACTCTTCACTGGAGTTTTATTTTTAACTGAGAGTACACAACTCTTCCAGAAATTGCCAAGTCCCTCACTGATTCAGATGCTGTAGAGTAAAAAGACAGGTAGACATGAAATGCTTCAGATCAGACCTCTTTAACTGTCCTGCATTGCTTAGTGGTCAATTATTTACTGAGTCTTGATACTTGCACTAGTCCTGAATTTGGAGAAGCTTTTAATAGTCAGGTTTTCTTGCTGAAGTTACCTTCTGAATTTCTTAAAACAGTCTCTGTTGTGGTTTGGTTTTGGAGCAGATCCTGTTGTCCTTGTTGCATAAGTGAGTATTTCATAGAATCATAGAATGGTAAGGTTGGAAGGGACCTCAAGGATCACCTAGTTCCAACCCCCTGCCATAGGCAGGGACACCTCCCACTAGCACAGGTTACTCAAGGCCTCGTCCAACCTGGCCTTGAACACCTCCAGGGAGGGGGCAGCCACAACCTCCCTGGCAACCTGTTCCAGTGTCTCACCACCCTCACTGGAAAGAACTTCCTCCTAACATCCAGTTCAAATCTTCCCTCTGCCAGTTTGAACCCATTGCCCCTAGTCCTGTCATTGCAAGACCTTATAAATAGTTCCTCCTCAGCCTTCCTGTAGGCCCCCTTCAGATATTGGAAGGCTACTCTAAGGTCTCCTGGAAGCCTTCTCTTCTCCAGGCTGCCGAGCCCCAACTCTCTCAGCCTGTCCTCATTTCAATTGGTATGTAGCACAGCAGAGGAGATACTAACTGGAAGTGAGCAGTTAAGTGAACTTTGGTTACAGGAAGCTGCAGATCTCTGCTTGAGTGTGTTGGCTGAGGGTTTAGTGTGTTTCCATTTGCATGTAAACAACTGCAATTCCTTCTTTGCTTTTAATGTGATGTGTATTTACTGGATCCAAGTCTGATTTCATTTTCTTTTTCCTGACTCTCACCCCTGATACTGAATGTTGATGCTCTGGATGTCCTCAGAAACGAGGTGCTTCTGTCTTACAGCAGCATGGTGGCTCTGGTGGCAGTAGGGTTTCTGGTGGGCTTAGCTTTGGTAGACCCCATGGTGGATCCGCAGTGGGGAGGTGCTAAGGGAGGATCAGTGTCTGAAAGACTACTTTGGTAGATGGCTAGTGTTTGAACACATGCTTGCCTCCACCTCTGCAGCTCTCACCTAGCTCTTGTCCAGGGAGCCATCACAAGGATATGATTTGTAACCCTGAGAGAGCTTATACTTCTGTTGCCAAATCTGATTTTTGCCTTTCTGATACGGGGCAGATGATTGTTCCCACTACTCCCTACCCCCTCTGATGGGGCCTGCAAGGGCTGGACAGAGCAGGGAATGAGCTCTATCTTCCCTCCCCAGATGTGCAGCCTCTCCCAGCAGCTCTGGCCACAGCCGGTGTGAGGATGCCTATGCCCAGGGCTGCAAGCTCTGCTCCTTCAGCATGGGAACAGATGCTTGCTGTTTCCAGAGCTGTCAGTCATGCACCTTCACAAGCACTAAAATTCAAATGGGGCGATATCAAGGGGAATTACATGCCAGCATCGCTTGTCTGATCAAGAGCTTCACCTTGTGCTCCTGGGGGATGCGTCTTGTAATTTACTTCTGAGGGATAACTGATTTTTTTTCTTTCTTATCTACTTTACTGCAAGCTGGCAGCAAACTACCCAAGCCCTCTGCTGCCTGGCCCCTCTCCCCTGCCTGTTTCTTTTGCTGGTAGCATGCAGATTTCCGCTGGGCTTCAATCAAGTTTAGCAGATGGGGACTTGCTTTCTTCAGTATCTTTTATTGCATGTGCTAGCAGGTCTGGTTTCCCCACCACCATCTTGTGGTCCAGGGCTGCACTCACTTTGCCCTTGGTTGCCTACAGCCCCCAAGATGATGCATCCAAACAGCCGGGGTTCTGCCTGGGGGAAAAGTGGTGGCACTCACTCCTTCCATCCAGGCACAGGCACTGCCTGGCTTGGAGCCAAATTTGAGTAAAAAAAAGCAAGAGGGCTGCTGCCTTTGGTGCTATGCAGACGCCAGGGGCAAGACAGGTCACAGAGTCTTGGGTGTTTTTTGTGTTTTTTTCTGGAGTTGAGGATGTAAATTTGAGACTTCTGAACTAAATTCTGAGCTAAAATTCACCTGAACACAGCACAGAGGAGTACTGGGGTCTGTGTTACAGCCCTGCCTCTTGGTGGCAGGCAAAGCAGCCTTCTCCTGTTCACATCGCACTGTAACCTGCCTAACCTCCCTCCTGTCACCTCTGCCCACAGTTTGCTGCATGCACAGACAAATCCCTCCAGAATAGCTGGGCAGGGCTGCTGGCCCTCTTGGCAGAGTGCTCCTCTCCTCCCCAGTTCCCCCAGCTTATGAGGAGAGGCCAAGCTGGTTGAGCAGCTGGAGTGGTTTATTTAAACACTCTGTGATGTGGAGCTCTGGGACAGGCTTCCCTCAGTGGGAAACTGGCTCTGGCAGCTGCCTGATGGGAGGGGTAGGGCAAAAATCACCCCTTGCCTGAGTTTTACCACACTCTTGGAAAAACAGTAAGACTGTTTTCTGAACAATATTTCCATGAGGAAATTCTGCCTAGTAAACACAGGCCTTACAGGTATATGTTGTGGGCAGAACATTGCTCAGTGAGCAGATGACTGTTAGCAGAGACCCTTGAGGGTGGATGAGAGGCTGAAGAGCTGCCCCTAATTTGAGTGTATGGTAACTTCATTCCTCTTCTCTCCAAGCACCTGCAAGATGGAGGTTCAAAGTGTGCTACCATGCAAGGCTTCCAGACCATGCTTTGTGTTATCCCTGATCTTGCCCTGAGCTCATGAGGCTGAAGTGGAACAGAATTAGGGTTATTACATTTTGAATACAGGTTTAAAGTTAATTACCTGCTTGGAGAATGGCTCTTGCCTAGGACCTTGACATGCCACCACCACCAAATTGTTCACCTGGCCATTGGGGAGCACTTGAGCTTTATCTACCCAGCAGGGTGCCCAGGGAAACCTGCCCACCCGACTGTTCAGTGGTGCTGTAGTAGACAATGGGTTTCACAGAGTACATTTGGCTTAAGACAGGGTGAGATCCATGACAGTATTTCACCTTTCTCTCGAATTATAGATGAAGACTACAAGAAATGGGTCAGCACTAAGCATATAACAGCCCTGCTCATGGAGGATACCCACATCATGTCTCAGGCAGCTGTAAGTGTTTTCCCAGTCATATCTATGGCAGAATCTTGCAGGGAAGTGTTTAAGATGTGCAGGCTCTTTTCACCAGGATCCAAGCATCTTGCAGTTTTTAACCTGTAGTAGTTTTGCACCACAAAGAACTTGGAATTTACTCCCCCAAAGAGTAAATTACCACGCTTACTCAGAATTTGGAGGTAAAATTAAATTATTATTTACACAAATAGTCTAAATATAAAAGGTAATAAGCATATATGAACATATATATGTTCATATATAACTAGACCATAGCCCAGGGCCCCCTGGACACTACCCAGGGGCTGTTGCCAGCTAACACACTATTATCTCTCCTTGCTCCCAGTCAGTGTTCTGACCATAACCCAAACAGTGGCAAGGAGGGCAAGCAAGCAAGGCCAGAAGGAGAGAAAGAGGGAAAAGGAAGGAAGAAGAGAGCCAAGAACAAACTGTTGTTCAAATGATATAGAAATTTCTCAGATCAATGGAGTGGGATAAACATATCGCTTATGTTTGTTCAGCCCCTTTGAGAGTAGAATCCATTCCCCTGCACTCTTCTGAATTCTCTAGAAAACTTTTATTTACAATTTAGGACCCTAGTCCTAACATTGTAACACTGACACAGTGGTGATGGGCCTCTCAGACCTGATGCACAGACATGACAGTGAACCTGAGCTTGGCAGAGCAGCTAAGAGATGCTTTGCAGCCAGGACCTGACCTAGGTCCTCCATACCAAACATCCTGGCCTCAAGCACTTTTCCTCTTTGATTTGCTCATGAAAAGAGCCCAGTTCCAGCGCTGAGCCTTGGGCAGTCCCTAGCTGGATTAGGATATTACAAGCACAGCTGCAAATCTACCGAGAAGTTTTTCAAGTGGCTGCTTTCCCTGTGGAGTCAGCACAGCAAAAGCCATCTCTAGGTAAGATGCTTCATCCCTTTTTTGATATTTTTTTTATCTAATACCCTTGTCAAAGACTTGCAGGCAGCTGAAGCTCAAATCATCTTGCATTTTCCTTGTGATTGCTTTGCCTGATATCATGGTGAGTATTCGTATCAAGGCAGTGCATGATAAATGGTTAGATTTATGCTGTGTGCTGTGATCTGGGGGTATAGATATATTTAAGTTACTTATTCAGCTTAAACATCAGCACTGTCTACTGCTCCCTCGTCAGCATTATAGGCAGAGAGAGATAAAATAACAGTGGTAATTGTGTGATGGAGTGTCACTGGCAAATAATATCAGCACAAAGACCATGTTCAGAGATTGATGGAGTATAACTTTTCTGTAATTTCTCTTGAGTCATTTTTAGAGTGGGACAGACTGAAAGACCCTTGAGGAGAGGGGCAGTATGGAGCTGGGAAGGGCTGGGTTCTTGGCCAAACATTCAGAGTTCTCAAGAGATGATGCTTTTATTTGAAAATTAAAAAAAAAAGAAAAAAAAAAGAAAAAAAAAAAAGAAAGAAAGGCAAAGAAAGAAACCTAAAAGTGAAAGATGCAGCAATTGTAGAAGCAGGAGCTGTTTCCTGAGGAAACTGCTCTCTGAACTGGAGTAGAGTTTAGCGAGAGCCATGGTGATCAACTCAGCCAGCTGGATCATGAGGCTGTAACCACAGCTCGGGGCTGGGGCGGTGCATAAATCAGTGTTGTGCATTTATAGTCCTTTTATGTCATCTCCCTCTTGTTAACTTACTGTGCAGATCAGATGCCAAAACCCCTTTGAACCTACCTTTCCAGGCTTCTGTGCTCTGCTCGCAGAGTTCAGGGGTGGTAGAAGTTGCTTGTCCTCCAAACGGGCTTCACCTCAGTGTTCATTTTGCCTCCAGCCTGGTATGTCTGTCTGTTTGGGTTATTTGTCTTCTGACTGCCTTTAGTAGCTCTCCTCTCCTCTCCTCTCC
>WBNM01002467.1:0-14382 GCA_013399055.1 Ramphastos sulfuratus | reverse complement strand
GCTTCATCAGGTCCATGTCCTTTGTGCTGGACACAGCACTGCAGTAGAGGTCTCAGCAGAGCAGAGCAGAGGGGCAGAATCCCCTTTCTCCGACTCTGGCCATGCTGCTTTTGGTGCAGCCCAGGATGCAAGCGGCCTCTTTGGCTACAAGTGTCCACTTCTGCCTCATGCCCAGCTTCTCACCCACCTGCGCCCCTAAACTCTTTCCTGCAGGGCTGGTCTCAACCTCCTCACCCCCTCCCCAGCCTGGATGGGTATCTCCAGCAGGACGGTTCCCTCAGCGAAGCTAGAGGGAGCCCATGGCTTTTCCTCAGGTCTTCCCCCTCACTCAGCCGGAGCTCGTAGATTTAACTCCAGTTCCTCCGAGCCCGTCTTGCAGCCCTCGCCAGTATTGGGTAAAGGCCCCGCTCGGGGCGAAGATGCCACGAGTCACGTCGAACAGGCACAAACAAGCCTCGCCTGAGCCAAGGCCACCCGTTCCCACGGCCCGGCGGGCGCCGGCGGGGGCGGCAGCTGCCACTCACCTTGTGGTGCTGCCCATGCAGCAAGAAATGCAGCGTGATGAGATAGTAGTTACTGGCGGGTGGCTTCATGTGGAAGACAAAGCGGTGGATGAGGTACTCGAGCAAGGACCACAGGAACATCCCCAGGAGGAAGATGAAGGGGAAGTAGTATTTGTGGACGGGGATGGAGTACTCTACACAAGAAGGACATGCAGGCGTCAGCGGGGTGCGAGGGGACGACACACACAGACAGCCATCAGCAGCGGCACTCTGCTCCGTCGGCATCCGGCTCAAGCTCGGTTTCTCCCTCACTCCACAACCCGCCCTGAGCTTCCCCAGGGAGCTGCCTTCCAAGCATCGCTTCAAAACACATTTTCCCTTGGATTTCCATTACTTTTGCAATCTTTATGGATGCAACAGGCTCCTCGCTGCCAAAAGGAGATGGCAAAGGGGGTGGCGGTGGTTGCTTCCATCCTAGATGCCAAAGGGGGCTTGGATAGAATCATAGAATTGTCAGAGTTGGAAGGGACCTCAGGGATCATCCAGCTCCAACTCCCCTGCCATGGGCAAGGACACCTCACACTGGATCAGCTTGCTCAGAGAGCCACATCCAGCCTGGCATAAAAAAATTCCAAGGATGAGGCTTCCACCACCTCCCTGGGCAACCTGTTCCAGCGTCTCACCACCCTCACGCTGAAGAGCTTCTTCCTAACATCCAATCTGAATCTACCCACTTCTAGGCTCCATCCCCCTTGTCCTATCACTGCCTGACACTCTAAAAAGTCCCTCTCCAGCTTTCTCATAGTCTCCTTCAGATACTGGAAGGCCACAGTAAGGTCTTCTCGGAGCCTTCTCCTCTCCAGACTGAACAGCCTCAACTCTCTCAGCTTGTCCCCATGTGCATTTGAGGGACAACTCTGTCCTCATAAAACTGCCTCACCCAGCAGGATGAGGCAGGAGGGACCTTTTCTGGACAGGCAGCACTTGTGACAGTTTCACAGGGCTGCTGGCATTGAGTTTGATTTATTTAGGGGGGGAAAAAGAAGAGACTTGTTGGGTGCTTTACCCCGCAGAGCATTTTTCAGCCACCTCCTCCTTTCGGGGCCAGCTGCCAGCCCTGCATCCTCACTAGAAGAATTCAGATCCCCACCCCCCAAACCTGCTCATTTTTAGGATCAAAAAACATTAAAAAAAAAAAATTAAATAACCCCTTGGCAGCAAGGTGCTGAATGTAACAACGAGTGGAAGAGATGTGGGTGCAGTGGGTGCTTCACCCCACAGCCAGGCATAACTGGCACTGGGTGGCACCTTGCAAAAAGAATAGGGAGTCCAGCAAAAAAAAGAGAAAAAAAAAANAAAAAAAAAAAAAAAAAAAGGGAAAAAATAAAAAAAAAGAAAAGCACAACAAAGAAGCCAGGGTGCCCTGGGCACGCTTGTTATTCCCGGGGGAGCAGACAGTGGGAGATTCAAGGGCAGGGCTTGGGGCGAACAAGCCCCGCTCTGTGCGTGCCCGGCGCTGCTGAGAGCCGGGTTTGTTCGCCAGCCACGCCGGCATGCAGCCGCGGCCAGGGGTGGGTGGCAGCGGAGGGGGGGGCACACGCACCCAAGCGCCAACGGGGCTTGGATTTGGGGATGGAGGGAAGGGAGGCAAAGGGTAGTGGGCTGCAGCTTGTGCCAGTTGGCTCCGTGCCTCCAGCGATCCCTCCTGGGAGCACCGAATCACCTGAGGGAGAGGAGGGGCTGGACGTGGGCGAGGGGAGGGGATGGAGGTGGGGCTACAGCCTCTGCCGGTGGGCTCCGTGCCCTCGGTGATCCCTTCTGGGGGCACCAAATCACCCGGGTGAAAGGAGGGGATGGAGGTGGGCGAGGGAAGGAGATGGAGGTGAGTGAGCTCAGACTTTAAAGCATCTGCAGGCTTCATGCAGGGCGCATGCCGGTGGCTGCGGGGACAGGAGCTTGCTTACTGCACTTGCATGCGGTTAGCATGCACGGAAGGAGGGATGGGGGAAGGATGTAGAGGTCTCCCCCCAGCCCGAGACCTGGAGTCCAAAGGCTTTGCCGCGACTGGTACCTGTGGTGAAGGAGGAGAAGAGCCTGGTGTTGCCCTGGGCGAGGGAGGTGTAGCTGACCCAGCTGAGATAGAGCACCACGGGAGCCCACACTATGAACACCACGTACCTGCGGCGCGAAGCAGAAGTCAGAGGGAGCGTCCCGCGGGGGGTGCTGAGCCATCCTCCCCTCCTCCCTCGGGTGCTGCCCCCCGGGAGCTCACCACGCTGTCTTGGAGAGGGACTCGAGAATATCCGAGTGGAAGAGGCGGATGGGCCGGTCCACGGGCTGGTGCACCCACTCGTCGTACTTCTCCCCCAGGTAGCCCACCTGCCACAGCAAGGGCTTCTGCCAGTCCACCAGGTCCTGAGGGAGCAGAGAGTGGTTGTACCCCACCTTGGGACCCATGCACCACACTGGTACCTGGTCCTGAGGGAGCAGAGAGCACTTGTGTCCCCCTGAAAGTCACACACCACCCTGGTACCTGGTCTTGAGGGAGCAGAGAGCACTTGTGTCCCTCTGAAAGTCACACACTGCCCTGGTACCAGGTCCTGAGGAAGCAGAGAGTGGTTGTACCCCACCCTGGAACTCACACATCACCCTGGCACCAAGTCCACCAGGTCCTGAGGGAGCAGACAGCACTTGTACCCCCTTGGGACCCACACACCACCACGGTACTGGGAACAAAGCTATGCCACAGCTGCAGGATTTGGGGCTGCAAAGACCTTCCCATGCCCCATGAGCAGCTGCTTCTGGCTCCAGGCAACCCTAAGCTCCCTGCAAGCACTGGGGCAGAGCAGATGAGCAAAGCCAGCCACATATCAGCCTCACCCACCTGTGAACATGAGGCTGAGTTCATCTTGTGCCAGTGGGTACCTGGTGGCAGTTCAAGGTGAAGGTGGCTGTACCCAGACCTGGCTCAGCATCAGGCTCTGATAACAAGTTCTTTCCCACTGAGAGCTGCCAAGATTAGCTAGCAAACAGCAACACTCCCTGCTCACTGGGCACTGGTAGGACATGGAGCCCATCCCCATGGCACTGCCCTTGCCAAGGGCTTTTCTCCTTCTGGAGGGGATATGTGGGGCAGTGAGGAGCAGAACAGAAAAGTCTCCTTCTCTGGAGACTTTCAAGGCCTGTCTGTGTTCCTGTGTGACCTGAGCTAGATTGTCTGGTCCTGCTCTGGCAGGGGAGTCGGACTTGATAATCTCTTTGGGTCCCTTCCAACCCTTGATGTGATCCTGTGATGGGGAGCAGGGGTACAGGATGGGATCACAAACAGCAGTCCCTAATCAGGTTGCACTCAGATGGCTACAAGAGCAAGGAGGGACCCATGGGGTCTGCATGGGATGAAGACAGACCCAACCAGCAGCTCTGCTCAGCATTCCCAGGTGCACCTCCTCCTGGCCTGGCCAGATAAGGTGGTTTCTCTGTCCCGCCTCTGCCCTGGGATAGAAGCCTTGCTCATCCAGTTGAGCCCTGGGCCTGGCAGGTCTCCACCAGCTGAGCTGAGGTGGCCACAGGCATTTCTGGGGCTCTATGACAGGCAGAAATGGATGTGGTCACCCAGGAGGGGAAACAAGCCTGGCCTGCAGCAGACAGGAATGGAGATCCTCTCCATTGGGTAGGTAGCGGAGCTGTTTGGGCAAAAAGGTGTCTTTGTGATGGGAGACAGATACACTTTTAAAGGTGGCCAGCAGTGAAGCAGAGGGGTGGGTGAAAGGCTGCCCAGAGAGGTGGTAGGTGACCCATGCCTGGAACCATTCCAGGTCGGGTTGTTTGGAGCTGCAAACAACCTGCTCTGGTTACGGATGTCCCTGCTGACTGCAGGGGGTTGGGACCAGATGACCTTTCACAGTCCTTTCCAACCCAAACTGCTCCATGATTCTGTGATTCCGAGATAAAAAGAGGCACACCAACGAGCCAGGGCTGTGCCAGGCACGGCAGCCAGATGGTGCCAAGGAAGGCAAGGACATCCAAGGGCACCTTGGGGACAAACTCCCACCCCTGTGGTGTGCTGGGAGAGGAGCTGGCAGGGCAGGGAGCACCCTGCATGCATGGGGATCACCCCGCCCTGGCCAGGAGATCCCTTAGTGCTCACTGCCAGTGCTCAGTCAAGAGGTAAAAATGAACAAAATAAATAAAGAAGGAAAAAAAAAACCCCAAAACCGCAGCAAGCAAGGTGTGGCTTGGCAGCAGGTCCCACTGGAAGGGCACAGTGCTGTCAGACAAAGCCATCTCCACCCACACTGCTGCTGCAGGAGCCTCCCAGTGTGGCCACACCTGGGCAATAAAGCACAAGTGATGCCTTCTGCTCTGGGAGAAGGGGCAGGAGAGGTTGGAGCAGCTCAGCTCCCTCCTGGCACCCTGCTCAGCGTCCCTCTCATCCTGGGGTCCAGAGAAAAGCAGCAGCTTTGCTGGGAGGAGGTGCCCCAGGGGCACTCTAGCAAAACAGAATTCCAGCATGGTGGGGGCTGGAAGGGACCTCTGGGGATCATCCAGTCCAACCTCCCTGCCAGAATAGGGGCACCCACAGCAGCTGCCCAGGAGCACAATGTCCAGATGGGTTTGGAATCACTCCAGAGAAGGAGACTCCACAGTGTCTCTGGGCAGCTTACTGCAGTCCTCCAGCACCCTCACACCAAACAAGTTTCTCCTCATCTTCAGATGGAACCTCCTGGGTTCCAGTTTGTACCCGGTGCCCCTTGTCCTGTCACTGGGCACCACTGACAAGAGTCTGGCCCCATCCTCCTGCCCCCCACCCTTTAGCTCTTGCTGAGCATTGCTCAGATGCCCTCTGGGGCTGCTCTTCTCCAGGCTCAGCAGCTCCAGGTTGCCCAGCCAAGCACTATGCTGGAGACCCCCCAGGCTTTTACCTTCTCCTCATCCACCTTTTTACAGCGGGGGTCCATCTGCACTGGGCTCTGGGCTGCAGCCCCCAGCTCCTCCTCATCCAGTGGCTCAGGGTCGCTCTGAAAAGAGAAGGAAAACCCCACAGTGAGGGCACCTGTGGCAGATGTTGTTGGGGACAGCAGTGGCCAAGCCACCCAGGGGCATGGGCAGAGCAAGCTTGTGCTTGCCTGCTAAATAAATACTGGGGAAAAACCTTCTGAATTTCAGCCCCTGAGTTCCTGCAGAGCAGGTTCCCGAGGGATGCTGCTGCCCTTCGAACCCTGCTCCGAGCGTCACACACTTGGGGCCTTCTGGAAAGAAAAGCAGAAGGGCAACCAAGCTGGGGAAGGGCCTTGGAACACAAGTCCTGTGAGGAACGGCTGAGAGAGCTGGGGGTGTTTAGTCTGAAGGAGAGGAGGCTGAGGGAGACCTCAGTAACCTCTACAGCTCCCCGAAAGGAGGTTGGAGCCAGGTGGAGTTGGTGCACACTTCTCACATGTAGCAAATGAGAGGACAAGAGGACACAGCCTCAAGCTGTGCCAGGGGAAGTTTAGGTTGGGTAATTAAGAAAAAATTCTCCCCAGAAAGAGTTCTCAGGCCCTGGCACAGGCTGCCCAGGGAGGTGGTGGAGTCTCCATCGCTGGAGGTGTTTCAAAGCTGTCTGGATGTGGTGCTGAGGGAGGTGGTTTGGTGGTGGTGGCTCAGCAGCAGGGGTGGCACTGTGAGCTCTGGGGGGAGGGGTTGGACTCAATCATCCTGAAGGTCTCTTCCAACTTTTACAGCTCTGTGATTCTATGATTCTACAAAATCACCACCCCACCCAAGCCTGGTTTGTGGAGCACCCCATGGCACTTCTGGCAGGGTACTGGGTGCCAATGCTTTGGTGCTGCAAGCCCTTGGGCAGCATTATCCTCTGCAAATGGGCACTGCTGTAGCACAGTTCACCCTTCTGCAGGCTGGCAAGCTCCAGAATGAGCCAGCAAAGTGAGAGGCATCACTGGGTTAGTGTTCCCAATGCTTGGCACTGCCCACCCTGCAGCTCTCAAGCCTGGCTCACTGTCTCAGTTCCAGAAGAAGCTGGACTGGCAGAGCCAGGGAGTGTGGCATGGCAAAAAGGAGAAAATGCAGCAGAAGGGAGCTGGCCCTAGGGGGTAAGGACAAAGTGCTCTTTGTATGGTGGCACCGAGCCAGGTCCCTTCAATATGGGCCATGCAAGATGGGGTGGAAGGTAGGTTTTGGTTAGAGAGGGCATGGCAAGGCCCAGGGGATGGCCAGGATAAAGCCCAGGCTGCCATCCTGCTGCCAAGGCTGGCTGGGAAACAGGAGAAACCTGCCTTGGCTGATGCTTGGAAGCAGCCATGTCACTGGCTGCCAGCACTAACTTACTTCCCTCAGCCCTGCCAGCTCTGGCACCAGCCGTACCACCAGCTGGGGTCTTGGTGAGGCCGCAGCGTGCTCATGCAAGCACCAAGCTGCCCATGCTCCCTGGCAGCCTGCCAGCTCCCCGGGCAGGACGTGCCAAACATGCCTTTTCTCCCAGTTTGTCACCTTGGGTTACCCATTAACCTGGCAGTAGGGTACGGCATGGCCCGGCAGTCCTGGCACAGCGATGCCCGCTGGCGCTTCCAACTGTGCTGCATGCAGCAAAGAAGGACTTTCTCCTGGCAGCTCTGGCACAAGCAGGGCTCTGAAAGGGATGCTCTCCCTGCTGCTCCAAGAGAGAAGTGATGCCCATCATCCCTCAAGGGCATTGCATCCCTGTTGGGAATAGCTCCAGCCCCTGGGCATGGCAAGAGGAGCTGGGATGCAGGAGGGTCAGCAACACCTTGCCAGAGTGGCCAGAATTTTACTCTGTGCCACGCCAGTGATGCCAAGGCAGAGTCCTGGTGCTGTTTGCTGACAGCAGACCCTCCTTCCCAGCTGGGGCTCCCAATCCCTTTCCTGGGCTAGCTGGACTTCATGCCCCATCCCACGGGTATGGAAGCCACACTACCACACCCCAAGGCACCCCCTTGCCCCAGGGCAGCTGGCACAGAAGGGCAGGAGGTACTTCCAGCCAGGCTGGACTCAGGCAGGTAGCAGTTTTAATGCTGTGAGCCACTGCAGCTCCCTCTGTGAGGGTCCCCACTCCTAGTTTTGGCTTTGTGCCCTCCATCCTTCAGCCAGACATCCCAAAATCCCAGGGGTGCTTTGAAATTCAACCAGGGGTGGTCAAGTTATGGTCTGCCTTCTCCCCATGGGTGCTTTGGAAGAAAATGTGGGTTGAAGAGGGAGAGAAATAGCTTCTCCATGCCCTGAGAGAGTGGCCCAAGCTGCCCACCTCAATGCCTGCACTGCAGCCTCACTGGCAGCAGGAAGGATGCTTAAGAAAGGCCAACTGGCACAACGCCCTGGCACTTCCTCTCCCCTTCCCAGGATGTCCACACACCCCCAGCTCCCCTGCTCAGCACCTCTGGCCAGAGGCTTCCCCACCCTCCCAGCTCAGGGAGGAGGACGGTGAGGTTTGGGCCTCACCTCACCAGCAGTAGCCAAGCTGAGGAGAACAGGTGCCACCAGCGAGATGCCACCGCCCTGCGTAACATGGCAGCTCCCACCCAGCCTCGCCCATGTCACCTCCTCCTCCTCTTCCTTTGCTGGAGAGCAGGAGGAAGGCTCTCCTCCTACTTGCCCTGGGCTGGCACCATAAAGACCGGTAGCCTGGTGCAACCAGGGTGCAGACCATGCCTGCGTGCCCTGGCTTGCTCCCCAGAGCGCTGGCAAGCTCCTGCCTGCCCCAAGTCTATGGTCGCCCCACAGGAGCCGAGCCACATCAGCACCCGGATCAGCGCTGGGGAGGTCTGCCTATCCCCACCCTCCTCCAAATAAAAAGTGCATTTGAAGGAAGCCGATGGAGTCTTTACAAGTGCCAGGCTCTGCCTGGCACCCGTGGGGGACACAGGTGGATCCGAGCTGTCCCCAGGCAAACAGGTCCTGTCAGGGAGGCTGTGCAAGAGGCCTGATGTAACGAAAGCAAGCCAACGCCTACACGAAGCTCTGCCTTCCCCAGCCACCACCCCGGTGAGCGGCAGCATGGGCGCGGAGCCAGCTCTCCTACCGGGAGCCAAGGGGTCAGGTGCCCAGGGCATGGCACAAGGCAGTGACCAGGTAACCTGGCATCTGCCTCTCAGCATCCCGCTGCCCTGCTCGGGCCAGGCAGGGGCGTGGGGAGCTCTGCACCTGTCCTGAGCCAGCGAAGCAGCCTCGGTGCTGCCCTGCAGCAGGGCTCGGGGTGCTGAAAACAAAATCCAGCTGCAATAGAAGGAGCTAAGTACAGTGTGGGATACCAGGCATGTGGGCAGGAGGAGAGGCTGGAAGCTTTCCCTGGCACAGGCAGGGTGATGCTGCCTGCAGCTGGCTGCTCCACCAGCAGCCTGGACCCAGTGTTTCCACCCATGCCCATTTGCCCAGTGAGTAAAACCCTGCAGGAGCTCTGCTGTGCCTCTGCAGCCTCCAGCACCTTCATCCAGTTCCTGCACAGCTCCTTTTGGTCATGTCATAGAATCATGGAATGGTTTGGCTTGAAAGGAACCTTTCAGGGTCATCCAGTTCAGCCCCCCTGCAGTCGGCAGGAACAGCTGCAACTAGGGCAGGTTGCTCACAGCCCCAGGCAATCTGACTTGCAGTGGTTCCAGGGATGGGGCAGCTCCCACTTCTCTAGGCAACCTGAGCCAGGCTCTCACCACCTGCAGTGTCAGACATTTCTCCCTTCTCTCTACTCTCAATCTCCCTCTTTCATTTCAAACCATCACTCCTTGTCCTGTCATGACAGGCCCTGCTCAAAACTCTGTTTCCTGCTTCCTTAGAGCCCCCTTGAAGCACTGAAAGGCTTCAAGAAGATGTCCCTGGAGCATTCTCTTCTCCAGGCTGAACATCCCCAACTCTCACAGCAGGGGGTTTCCAGCCCTGCCAGCATTCCTGTGGCCTCCTCTGGCCCTTCTCCAACAGGTCCCTGTCTGTGCTGAGGATTCCGGAGCTGTCCCCAGCACTACAGGTGGGATCTCAGCAGAACACAGCAGAAGGGCAGGATCCTCCTCCCTCCACCCGCTGCCCACTCTGCTGGGGATCAACCCAGGACACATCTGGCTCAGAGCTGGGAGCACAGCTGGGCAAGCCATGGGCAGTGCAGACTCAGCAACACAGCACGAGGACACCTCACGAAGCACAGGCAGCCCAAGGGAGGACCCCACCTACAATGTCACTGTGCCAGCATCACCACCCCAGCAGTATCATTGTCCCCTGGCAGAGCCCAGGAGGCTGTGGCTCAGCTCATTAAACTCTGGGTGCAGCAGAACCCAGAGGACCTTGAGTGGAACTTGTTCTAGCGATGATCGTAAAGTTGAGCCACCTCTAGTCACACCACCTCCGCAGGACACGCAGGCACCCACATCCAGGCAGGAGGCTGGCGGTGCAGAGCCCGGGCAAGGCCAACTTGCAGGGATGAGGGTGAAAGGAAAGGGAGGACACCAGCCTGGAAAGGGACGAGGGATTTGCCATGACTCACAGTCATGTCACGCACCTCAACCAGGCTGTGATGAAAGTCCCTCATTGCTTAAACTGGAGGGTAATTAGATGATCCAGCTTCCCTCCAGCAAGGCTGTGAAAATCCTCTCTCTCGTTTGAGTAATTATCCTTGCTCCCTTTGATCTCCCCTGCACCTTCTCTCTGCAGAGAGACAAAGTTTGGGGCTTACTCTGGCCATGGCCAGATGAGGCTGGGTGATGCAGAAGAGGGATCCATGGATGGAAGATGGAGCTGAGATCCTAAAAGCTGCAGAAGGGGGCATGGCGAGGGGCATAAGCATCTCTCCCTTTGCCTTTCCTTCATTGACACTTTTTTCCCCTCCTCCAAACCCCTCAAAGCCCTGAGGGCAGGCCGGGAGGACACTGAGTCCCACAGGACCATAGCCCTTGGAAGTGAAATGGTTCAACACTGGGACCACTGCTGGGCAAGTAGAGACACTGGCAAAGCTAGACTGAGACCATGCAATGGCTCCTTTGAGGAGCTGCCTTCAGGAGCAGGGGGGATGCTTGGTGCCCACAGGGCTGCAGGTTTCTGTGTTCCCTCAGCCTGGGGATGGTGCAGCCCTGGGACCACTGATGGGTGAGGAGTAAAGCTGGGGCAGGGTCCAGAGCTTGACCGGGGCCATGTAAGACCTCCTTCAAGTAACTGCTTGCTGCTTGTGGTCCACCCATCCTAAAGCAGCCATAGCAAGAACTTAAGTGCCACTTGAGAGCATCGACTCTCCCACCGACCCTCTGACGGGGACTTTAGGGGTTGACAAGCTCGGCAGAGCAGCTCACACACTGGCTGCAGCTTTTCTGCACCTCCTCCCCTTCGAGGTAGCCCGGGACGGTTTATCTAGTGCCAGGTAGCGTCTGATGTGCCTGCGCCCCGCGTTATCTCGCCGTCTGTTTGCGCTGGGACGGTGGCAATTCCCCTCGGCGCGGGCTGCCGCCTCAGAACCCGTTCGTCCGGTACCTTCCTTTGCCCCAACCCGTCGGGCTCGTCACGCCTGCGAGGAGGCGGTGGCAACGAGTGTCCCAACAGAGGAGGTGCCATCGCCACTAGGATCCGGGGAAAGGGGCCGGCGTCGCACCGAGGCCGAACAAAGCCCCGTCTGTGTGGCACGGCCCGAGCGGCACCGCGGGGAGCAGAAGCAGCGAGTGCAAACAAGCGGTGCGGAGGGACCAGCTGGTCACCGACCTCGCTGGCGTGACGGGGGCCAAAAGTGGCCACTGGGCTGCCTGAGGGGGCTGGACTGGCCCTGCTGCTCGGGCAGGCAGTGTGCCGGTGAGGGCTGGTGACCAGAGTGGCAGTGCCCGGCGTGCCAGCTGTCTGCTGGAAGTTCACCTGGTAGCGGTGGCATCGTTTGTCCGGGCACTCTCCCTTCCGGCTGGGCGCGGGGCTGGTGTGACAGCGCTGAGTCACGGCCATCCTTGTCACACGCCCGGACAGCCCGGGAGGTGGCTGGGCAGTTCTCCCCAGCAGCAGCCACTCATCGCCAGCAAGCCCCAGTGCCCAGCACCCGGTTCTGTGGCTGAGCAGTGGCAGTGCCAAGAAGGGTGCCATGCCGAGGGTGACATGCATGGCCTGTCCCACCACACAATCCCACGCTGCATGGCCCTGATGAAACCAACCAAGCTGCGTGTCCCCATCTCCCAAATCTGCCTGGAGGCAGCACCTGCATGCTGTGCTGGCATGCCGGTGTTACCCATCAGCCCTGCCACGGCCAGGGTGGGATATGGCCATGGGATGAGACCCCATAGATACTACGCTGAGACATGGTCCATCTCAGGCACTGAGGAGCCTGAGCCCTGTTTAGCCTCTGCACCTCAGCCCCTATTGACCCCAGCCCCATAGATGCTGACAGCCCCACAGACCTGCCCCATACAACAGGGCCTTTGCACCCTCTACACCCCAGGCACCACCCCTGTAGGACATTGGGAGCCTCAAACACTCCCTGCCCTGTTACACCCCTCATGCCCTGTGCACCCCAGATCCTCCACAGCCTGGGTCCCTTGCATTGTGTGCAGCTCAGGCCCAACACACATTATCCCCATACAACTTAGATCTAGACCTGGGTGCCTTACACACCTACATGCACCCTACAGACTCCATGCCCTGTAAACCCCACACCCTATACAGCCTCTGTGTGCCAGATACGGCTTGGACCCTGCAAAGCCTAGACCCAGGGTGTCTTATAGACCTCATGAGGCTGCAGAGTCCAGACCCAGTGTGCCCTATAGATTCTGTACAGCTCAGATTCTGCACACTCCAGACCTTGCACAGTCCTGACTCCCTGCACCCCACACTTGAGGTGCTCTAGAGACCTCACACAGCTCTGATCTTGTGCAGTCTGGACCTGGGGTGCCCTATGCACTCTGCGCACCCTGGGTGCCACATAGCCTGGAGATATGTGTATATATATACACACACACACACATATATATACACACACATATATATACACACACATATATATACACACACATATATATACACACACACACACGCACATATATATATATGTATATATATATATATATATCTACACACCTTCAAGGCTCAGGACACACAAGACCTGAGGCACCCTACAGACACAGTACACCCTATATCCAAGATACCCTGGAGCTGGGACACCCTATAGACAGCACACTCCAGACCTGAGGCACTCTACAGTCTCTGCACACCTTGTATCTGAGATATGTCAGACCTGGGATGCCCTATAGACCCCACAGCCTGGATTCAAGGCACCCTATAGACCCTGTACATCCATGATTTGGGACTTTCTGGACCTGAGGCACCCTATAGACTCTGTACACCCCAGACTCAAGAAACCAGAGACCTGGGATGCCCTATAGACTGTGCAGCCTGGACCCGAGGCACCCTATAGACACTGTACACCCAGGACTTGGCACATCCTGGACCTGAGGCACCCTGTAGATTCTGTACAGCCCAGATCCGAGAAATCCCAGACCTGGGACAACCTATAGACTCTGTAGCCTGGACCTGAGGCACTCTATAGACTCTGTACAGCCCAGACCCGAGATGTCACAGACCTGGGACACCCTACAGACTGCACAGCCCGGAGCTGCGACGCCTTATAGACTCCGTACGCACGAGACCCGGGACACTCTGAACCCAGGTCAGTCCCGCGGAACCCGCACAGCCCAAACCGGCGCGGTACCTGCTCGTCGCCGGACTCCATCTCCCCCACGTAGTACTGCTCGAGCCAGCGGCGGGCGTTCGCCGAGTGCCGGTGGGGCGGCCCGTCCAGCGCGGCGCTCACGTCGGTGCCCGCCCGGCGCCGCAGGAGCTGCTCCCCGCCCGGGTGCAGCCGCACGAAGCCGCTCAGGTCGTAGAGGCGGCGACGGCAGCGGACCAGGCAGGAGCCCTGCGCACAGCGAGCTCGCACCTCAGCCGCGCTGAAGGAGCGCGGTGCCGGTGCCGGTGCCGGTACTGGTACCGGTGGCGCCGCCGCCGCCATGGCCCCGGCGCTGCCCGTCCCCCGCCGCTGTCCGTCCCGTCCCGTCCCGTTGCCCGTCCCGGCCCTGCCCGCGCTCTGCCGCCACCTGCCCACCCGCGCTCGGGCATAAGGCGCCCGGACCCGCCCCCGGCAGCTCCGGGTAGGCGGGGAGGGGAGGGGCCGGTGCGGACGGTCCGCCCCCCTCCCGGGCCGGTGTCCGGGGGGGTACCCATGGCGGGGTGTAAAGGGCATTCACGAGTGGGTGGCGTGGGGACTGGGGGCAGGTCGGGGAGGTGGGCAACGGAGCTCACCAGGGAGGTGTGGGACACCCGTGGGTGTGGAATGAGGGAAGGGGGGGATGTAGGGGAGGAGGAATGGAGGGGAGTGAGGCACCCGTGGACAGGTGCTGGAAGAGTGAGGGGCACCCACGAGTGGGGAATGGAGAGAATGGGGGCAGACACGGGGGTTTTGGGACACCCCAAGTAGGAGCAGGGGGTGTGGGGCACCCATGGGTGGCATATGGGGCATCCTAAGGGAGGAGCAGTGATATCTGGCACCCATGGGCGGTGTATGGGGCATCCTAAGGGAGGAGTAGGGGTATGGGGCACCCATGAGTGGCACATGGGGCATGCCAGGGAGGAGTAGGAGTGTGAGGCACCCATGGGTGGTGGATGGGGCATCCTAAGGGAGGAGTAGGGTATGTGGCACCCATAGGTGGGTGATGGAAGGATTAAGGGGCACCCATGGCAGGGGAATGGGGGTAGTGGAGGCAGACCAGGCATAGTATGGGGTACCCATGAATGAGTGATGGAGGAGTAAGGAACACCCAGGGGCGGGGAATGGGGGGAGATGTGGGAAAGGGAATGAGTGGCACGGAGCATCCATGGCTGGATCAAGAGGGGCAGGCCAGGGAGCTATGTGGGCTGCTGGGCATCC
>WBNM01002466.1:96702-164529 GCA_013399055.1 Ramphastos sulfuratus | reverse complement strand
TTCTGTGTTTTCTGCTCTTCATTCAATCAATACAATTGAAAAACACACTGAACATTTTCAAAAATCCTTAAACACAAAATAAAGGATTAGTTTTCATAGACACACAAAGCCTACTGCTCACACAATCTCTTTGTTCCCTCCTGAAACAACAAACTTGCAGGTATATTATTTTTAAGTTTTGTCCTGTGAGTCTGCTGGAGCCTTCTCACAACAGCAGAATTGTGTATTTTGTTATTAGCGCTTAAATCTCAATAAATATATTCTTTAGTAGCTGTCTTTCAGACAATTGCATTGAGGTCTCCCCCTTTATTCCTCCACTCTAATAGGGAGCAGTTTCTGTTTATGACTTCCTTTCCTTCACAGAGTACCTAACTCCCACGTTTTCTCAAAAGCTTGAGATTTCCTTCTAATTGTGACCCAAACAAAAGTGCTCAGAGCACTGTTCTGTGCAACTTTTAATTTGGGCTCTCAGTGACTCCACATGGTCAAAGAACCACAGGTCAAACTCTCCAGATATCAGAGCAGTT
Source organism: Ramphastos sulfuratus (assembly GCA_013399055.1). Lineage (NCBI taxonomy): Eukaryota > Metazoa > Chordata > Aves > Piciformes > Ramphastidae > Ramphastos > Ramphastos sulfuratus. The sequence goes on along the minus strand of WBNM01002466.1, from coordinate 164,002 downwards.
ATGAAAAGGAAAGCAAGCATTGCATATAATTTGACAGGCCATTAGAAGTACCTAATAAAGCCATATTTTGTTTGTAGCCGTTTGTTACCAACCCACATTACAAATTTGTCTGCTTTGAACTTTATGGGAACATTCATGCCAGGACTTTTATATACAATGTGTGAATGAAACGGAACAACTACTGAGCTGTTTAGCTGTGCTTACTGTGACACAGACCTACTGAAAAAACTCCCCCAATGGATGACACAAGCCAGCATTCAGTGGTTGCATAAAGTGGCCAGCTCCTCTTCAAATCCATCAAAGGGAAAGTCTTTTTTTCAAAGCCACATCAGAGAACACCATTCACTATTTAGAATTACATCTCTTCTGTTGTTTTAGACACTTGTATAAGCTTGCTATGTAGCTGCTGTGATTTTACACAACGCCCTTAGAGAAATAAAAAGCTAGTGGGCAAATTATATAAATACCAGAATACCATGAAACAAAACATAACTGAATTTTATTACAAATGTAACACCATTGCTATAATTTCCAACTTCACTGTACAAGGACGACTTACTGACTACTACTGTGAAGAACAGCATTATCTAGAAAAGAAGCTCAAGAAAACGTATTTAGTATCCCAAACCAATACTATAACTAGGAACACTAAACAAGGGATAACGATTACGAGTTTTCATAAGCAGTTCAAAACTGAATACAGAACTGTTTGCTCTAGGGAACCATCTTTATATGGCCAAGACATCCATATTCTGAGTCAAGTTATATTAAAGTACTTATCATGTTCACCATACATACAAAAAGCCTTGTCACCGCATATGAAGGGTTTAAATTGTTTTTAAATATGGAAAACAGGACAAAACGTCCACCACCAAAGTCACAAAAATCTCCCACAAACAAACCAAACCAAAACACCCACCCCAAAACAAAACACAAAATTAAAATACCTCCCATTCCCCTCCATATCCAAACAATAGGGTGTTTGAGTATATGAAGTGCACTCTGGATATACATCAAAGCTTTTCAATAATGAAGTCTCTCAATAACAGCATTTGGGACCAGCTCAGAGTTTAAGCCATGTGGTCAAAATGGTTAACATTCATTGTTAATACTATCAGCTTACTCATACCTAGTATAATAATGAGCTACTAAATATACCAAACACTCAGGGACACAGATAATACCCAATACTCTGCTAAGATATCATGATGAAGGTAGGACAGAGCATGGATTAAAAGTAGAACAACTGTTTAAGAAAAAACACAGGCAATTAGTAGAACATTAGTTGATAAGTAACTTAAGTTTTCTGTACCCCTATGAAAATGTTCATGAAAAACTGAGAGGTGAAAAGTCCCTTTTAATATCACTGCTTTCAGTGGGTAGTTTAGTAGGCAGTGGTTTTAGTAGTAGTACTTTAGCACGTAGTTGTTGCTGAAACAGTTCAATGTCCATAGTAGCTATTATCTTTAAAGTAATTGTCCACACTGAAATGTTCTCTGAACAGGTCTCAAAAATCAAAAAAGGTTTCATGAAAAAATGTCAAATTAATGCCACATTCAAAGCAAATGCATGTCTCTCCTCATACCAGTCTCCATAGCTTCTCCTGAGACATTCATGTCTCAAATGTCTAATAAAGAATTTGTGGCACATACACTTTCCTACGTGACAAAGATATAACTTTATAATGCTATGTTGATGTCCATTGCCCTCTTTTTAGGGATTGACAATAGTGCCAAGTGCCAGACTGCCAGACATAAACATACAACCAGATTTCACAAATAAATGTGGTGCCTTGATGTGGGAAGCTCTTCATCGAGATCCCTCTAACTGCATATGAACACACACCCACTGAACTGCAGGAAATATCCTAGATGTTAATGATAAATTTCTAAGCCAGAGATCACATAGTTCAGAAAAAGTTTTCATCATTTAAGCTGACCATACTCTAGTTGATTTAAATTCATGCTATTTTACTACCAACAAACAAGAAAATCTCCAAATTATAAGGGGAATACAGAGACAAGACTAAGGAATACTTTACCCATTATGGTGAAATAAATGCTTCAAATATAGGATCATAGAATGGTTTCGGTTGGAAGGGACACCTCCCACTATAACAGGTCACTTATGGCCTCATCCAGCCTGGCCTTGAACACCTCCAGGGAGGGAGCATCCACAACCTTCCTGGGCAACCTGTTCCAGTGTTTCATCACCCTCACTGTAAAGAGCTTCTTCCTAACATCCAGTTTAAATCTCCCGGCTGCAAGTGTCTTTGCGAAATACATTACTATGTGCGGTTTCCCCACAGCAGAATGCATAGAGCCCAGAAAAACTAATAAATTCAACTCAACACATGACAGTAGTTTAAAATAATTTCCTAATCAACTTGGCCAAGAGTCACTATCTACACTTCTGTAGTAGTAGATAGCAGAACTAAACACATCAAACTCATTACTGGTGCTCGGAATTTGGAGCAAATAAATCCTGGCAGCAGTATTCTAAACCAGAATATACTGAAATCCTTCCAAAAGGGCACAGAACAAAAGCCTCTTCCTCACCAAATTGATTTGTGCAAGTATGGAATTCCTAAAGCTAAAGAAACAAATATGAGTCCATTTCCTCTATGCAAATACACACATGCACAAACACAAAACATTCGTGTGCACTATTTAGTGCTATCTTAAACCAGAACAAGCCTAAGCAAAGTCCACTCATATACAGGCTGTCTGTTCTCATCATATATCTAAAGAGTTTGTGATCCGCCTCACTTAATATTTATCTTTCAATACCTCTCATCTGCCCATCCTCAATACAATTAAATGCTATGTGAAATGTTTTCGGTTTAAAATACTGAAACAAGCATTCATTTCTTACTGGTAAGCTTGATGGTCTTTCTTGCTGGATTAGATTCAAGTCTTCATGGTTAGGCTTTCCGGTGGCCATAGGGGGCTGAGATCTGCTTCCATAGCCTTCCTGAGACATGTCCTGCAACAACAGTTGTAACGGAATCATTAAGCTGAATCAGTAACTACAGTTAAATATGCACCTGAGAAGGGTGAAAATACAAAAGTGGAGTGCTTGTTTTATCAGAATCTTTTACTAGTTAAATCTTCTTGATGGAAGTGTGAAGACCACATGGGTACCACTATGACCTGCACTGTTTGTAAAGAAATCCAAGGAGCAGAGCACCATGCCGATAAGCAGTAGGGAGTCTTACCACTGGAACATGGTAGAAAACACAATAAACCTGCCAAATAACTCTCTTTTACTGTAGGACAGCAGCAAGCACAAAGTGGTCAAAACACTCATCCTGCTCTGAGGTGTATTCTGAAGCATTTTGATGAAGTAATGAGCCAGGTGGAAGACTGGACTTAAAAATATCGTAATCACACTGTGTAATCAGACTCCTGTAAGAACACTGGATTTACCGTCACTACTGCTGGCACAATGTGCAAACAGGCTATCAGGCTGCAGCACACTGTTGCATCTGCTGGAGGCAGGTTTCATCCAATGGATTAGAATGAAAGTGTGTTCAATTAAGAGTAGCTCCAAAGCCTGGGCTAGCAACCTAGGGGTTTTCCTCTCTACACAAGCCCAAGCACTCCTAGGTAATCGTCTAACATAACACCCACCACATAGTGGGGAGGGAGCAACAAATAAACATTCCCCATGCCATCCCCCAGCCCACAACACAAGCTTATTTCACACATATAGATACTTGTCCATTTCAAAAGTTTAGTATCAGGCTTCATTTTAGCTGCTATAGCAGCTTCTATGCTAACGACTTCAAGGAAAACAGAAGTGCAATGGCAACTTCAGCATGTGTAACTAGCAGGGAGTGTTGAAGAACCAGTTCCCAACTGCCAGAATTTCACCTTGGAAGGTTTTTTGTTGTTTTCAAATTGTTTAGTTCTCCTCTCCTCCTCCCAAGTTTATTATTAGTACCTGAAAGGACATATGGAGCAGAACTTTCTGCCTGTTTTGAAGCCTAGCTCCTTACAAAGGAAAATTTCTTAACCACTATACTATTTCCATTCAGCTCCTTCCACCATTTTGAACTCTCCCAAATTATTTTAAGGGAGACAGAAAGTTCAACAGGGCTAATAAAACAAACTCCAGCAAATCTGATATGATGTAGACCCAGCAATAAACGATCCTATCCCTAAGCCTGTGCTAAGCAAAATCAAGAAACACTTAAAAGGCCAGCACTTCAATGTGGTTACCAGCACAGAGTAACAATTAGGCTTAAGGGTGACAAAGGCTGATGGCTGAATGATTATTATCCCCTGTGACCCCCCATGCTCCCCCCCGCCCAGATTTCCACTTGTCACACAGCTCTCCTGCTGTGCACACCAGCAGGTTCCTGTGGATTAACAGGGAGGTTTAAAATCAACAAATGGCACAAGGCCTCCATTCAGCAGCCTTCACCCCAGTACAAAGGAGTGGAAAGGTGCAGGACAGCTTCACAATAGGCAAACAAATGAGCAAACCTCTGCTTCCCTTTTTATTTAAAAACGTGCAAGCACACACACACACGCCAGGGGTTGTCACTGCGTAGTCATCTGTAATAAACCCAGCAACACCACGCTTTAACTTCCAGCTCAACTCCCTTCTTTCTCACTTCTTAAAAAATACGGAAATAAAGAACCACTTGTTAAAATAACAAAAACCCACCCAGAAATACCAAGAGTAGTGAAAAAGGATAGATGAAATATGCAATTTAGGAGACATCATTTTAGAAATGCAGCTGTTCCTTTTTCTGAACAGACACTATGAAATTTTGCTGGGAAACAAAACATATTTTGTATTTTGAAAAATCAAGAGCTATTTACAAAGTATCAAGCATACTTTTTTCCCTCCATGTTTTAACCTTGCTTCCTACTGAAACTTCCAGAGGGGCCTCTAGGGAGAAGGAAGAAACAGCATGCTTTCTCACAAGAAATATTGCATGTTAAATGGAATTTACTTTTACCTTGGTATTTGAAAACTATATATGAAACATCTTTCTACACACTGAAGAGATCATTAAAAACCCAGTATGCCACCTTTGCATTATTAAATGCACTGTTTCCATAGTGCTTTCATTTCTGACTGTTGAAAAATCAAACCTATTTGCTCAAGTCTAGATGAGGTTTGGAAACAAATACTGCAGACATTTGTGTTTGTTATGATGCAGATACCTGGACACTCCAAAATGGACTGAGATCACATACTCTTCCTTACATTCTCCATAAAGGCATTTAGATACTGGGATCACCGGAAACTTGGAAGGTGGCTCTTGAGAAGTAAAGAATGTTTGCTCTTATCAAGTTGCAGGCATGGGAATCTCCCAGGTGAAATGTACATGGAGCTATGTGTACAATTTGATGTGTATTGTCAAATAAAGCATATGCACTGTCCAATAAAACAAATCAATTTGTACACTAAACATAATGACAATTAAATAATAGCATACTTCACCAAGAGTTTGGTTTCATAACCAAAACAGTGCTTAGTATCCCTTTTCCTGAAAACCATAGCAAAGAAAATCCCTATTTCCCTTCTGAAGTTCTGCACTAGGAAATTTTGTAACATACAGCGTATTACAGAACAGATACAATGGATTTTGAAGATAAATAAGAAATAAGGACTGAAGTATAAGGGTAAATTACCCATCACTGAAGAAATGCACAGAATTGTCTATTCTCACTTTCCGTTTATAAAGGTAATTTTTCTTTCCAGCAGCTAGGAATAAATTTATTGGGGACTGAACAGAGGGAACATAAGGGGAAGAGGGATATGTTACCATGCGCTGTGCCACAGTCATGGCTGAGGAGGTCCCCATTGATTCTGGGGTTCAATCTTCTGGGATCTGATTGTTTTTCTTATGACTCCCAATATTTCATCCATCAATCACAGTGGCTTTCAAAGCAAAGCTTATAATATTTTATGAATCACAGAAAATCCTTCCTTCCATAGAAGAGGAGCATTTGTGCAAGACAGAAATCCAGGCTTTTATAAACAGAAGGCTACAAGTTTCCACTCAGAACTTCCCAGCTTGGCACAAACCCAATCGTATCATAGCTGTTATAGCACAAACTGTCAACAAAGTTGTAAAAAAAAAATAAAAGTAGGGTTTCCCCCATCAGATTTTAGACAAGGCACAGGGACAAATAATCAGCAAGTCATAAACATATACTCAAAACAGCTGAAGTTTAGACTTTCTAGACTTTTCAAAAAACATTCAAACTGTGAAACATGCACAAAAAGGGACTCCCTTATAGACCATATTATACACTTACACGTTGTGTTAACAGTATATACAATATAGCTAACACTATACACAGCCTAAAAATGAGCTGTTCAGAAGTCAATCCATATACATTTTTTATTTTGAGGTAATAATAACAACCAACTGCTTATCCACTAAGCCACTTAGTTATTTACCTCTTGGTTCATGTACGCTTTTGGCTTGCTTTGCAAACTGTGGTATATGGAGCTCAAGATTTGTGTAGTCTGAGAAGTAAGAGAGGAATAAGGATGTTTTCTTCCCTCTTATTCTGTTAATTTATTAATCTTACAAACTTTTAAAGTCTTTAATTCCAGTGTGGGATTTCACTAACACTGAGATTTAAAGTGACCAAGTAAGCCGGTGTACCAACGTGCAAAAAAGTCAAAGCCCCTTGTTCCTGCCTCCCACAATTCTTGCAGTTGGACATACATCCCTTTAGTTTGTGCTAGTGGTCTTTATTAAACCACTTTGTGAAATGGTGCAACTTAAAACATGCCAGCAAAGTTCTCTTTCTCCTCAGCTTTACCATAGACTGCTGAGCAGAGCTGGCCTCAGGAAGGGCTGGGTGAGTAATGAGAGGAAAGAAGCTTCCCTCCTTTGGTAGCAGTCAGCCATGAGCCCAACTCTCCCAGCCACCACATTGTAGCCCAAGTGAACCACACTGTGACCACTTTGGAGTAGGCCACAGGCAACCTATTCCCTTTTGATGTGCAATGTTAATTAGTGCTATGCTTTCGTTCTCTAAGTGGATTTAGCTTGTCTGTCCACATTTACATGTTCTTTGCAAACCTGAATGACTATGATTCTGATAATGCTTGAAACCATGTGATTATAAAATGCACATTTGTTTTGAATTCTGCCTATAAAGATAAGATCTAATTAATAAATAGTTTCAATTATTTGTAATGGAAAATGAAAGCATAGTGAAAACATTCATGTTTGAGTAAAACCCGTTTAAAGAAAAGCTAGGTGAGAAATGTCATTCAGACTTCATCCACTTCTACTGCAGCAAATTTCAGAGTGATAGCATGACCACCCAAGAAGATAAGTACCGTGATGGTTAAATAGAAGGAAAATAATTTATGGAAAATAATATACCAGACTTCAATTCGAAAAACCCATTAAAAACTATTTTAGCTCATGTTCTTGATTCAGTTGGTTGATCCTTAGAAGACTTAAAGTGTGAGAGCAGACAATTCTACAGCAATATGACAACAGCAAAATTGAAAGCAAATGTTAATTTTTTTTTCCTCAGATCACTTGAGAATGGAAGTCAGGACCCAGTAGAGCAGCCAGGAGTAGTGCAGAGCCCTACATTGCAAGATTATTTTACTCATCTCTGAAAGGATAGTATGGAACAGATAGAAATCAAGGGGCTATAGAAGTACATTCCTTGTTATCACTTAGTCAAATATGTTTGTTTTGTGCAGATAAATATATATTAACACCTTCTACCAGTAAAAAGCTACAATTAAAACAACAACAAAAAATTACTTACCATAATAATGACATATCCCTATGCAGTCAACTTCTAGCCCAATTCTAACATCTAACATGTCACCTCCCAAATTGTGTATTTTCTGACAGCACAAAACTGACAACAAAGGACAGTTAGGCTCTTAGAGAAATTCTGTAGCTGAAGCTGCACTCAGAAAAAATGTCATACCCAGGAGCACAGGTAACACTGAGTCTCACACAAGTAGCTAATGGAGTTCAGGCCTGTGGAGAACAATCCACTAAGCAGAAAAGAGCAGAAAGGTTTGCTTGAAGCCAGGGTAGATGGTCTGCAGTCCATGTAAATGGACTCCTGTGGAAGATCCCGAGTCAGGAAAAAATGCCTATGTGTCTTGAATTTTATGAATCAGCAATGAAAAACAAAACCAAATAAAATCTCCTAAAGTCTTGAAGAAAATCTTCCCTAATTGGCATCTTACAGCTGGAGAGCATTGTGTACAAAACAGCAAGTGAGCCTCTTACTGCACAGAGGGGACAGGTGATTGCTGGAAAAAATTTGTTTGGTAGGTGCTAGCATCTAATACACCAACAAAAAAGAAGGGAGTGCTAACTACTGGAGGTAGATTACCAATGCAGTCTTGTAATCCTCTTAAACATGCTAGTCTGTGTTTATGTGATGAGGTGAATAAACCCTGCTCATAATCAGAATATGTAAACCATTTCAAGCCAATCCCCTACCACCACCACAGAAACCCAAACAGAGACAAGGCAAGCAACAGGCTGGCATCTCCCTCAACATGCTGATGTTATTTGTTGACTATTGCTTTAGTGGGGCTGGCAAGCAGAGACTGCTTTTCTTTCAGCTGGCTATCATTTTCCTGCAGTCAAACCAGGGCAGGATCACGCATTCAGAAACAAAGATGGTACTTTGCCTTACCAAGTTAATTTTGGTCTTCATCTTAATTACAAGTAATAGAGGGAGAGTCAAGAGCTTCAGAGAAGTGCCAAAATGAAACAATCCTTTCTTTTTCCAAAAAGTGATAATTCATCCAGAAATCATGCCAATGCTTCAGTGAAAAATCATACCATATACTTGAAGAGGTTTGGAAAACCTGCTGGTTGGGATGCCTCAAGTCTAAAGCAGTCATTGTCAGCAAGACATCACTCATTCCTCTTCTTCTTCCACTTCTCGTCCAATATATCTGCAGAGTTTCATTCTAAAACTTACTAATTTCCTTGATTCCTTTTTTAAAGCTAGTTAAAAAAATATACAATGGGAATAGTATTTTATCTCTTCAGGATCTCAGTTATCACAGAATTATATCTAAGTTTTAAGACACAGGAGGGGTAAGGGAATAAAAATATACTTTGTGTAGCAGACAGCAGTTGATACAAAAGAGTTAACTCAGGTAAGAAAATATATTATTGAGCCTTAGTCCATCAAAACTCTCAGGAAGTTACTAGAAACTCAGCCTACCTAACTATGGAAGTCTTTCCCTTGCAGAATACACTGAAAGCATTTTAAGCAAATAGGGTCAAAACCAGCTGCCCCCCCGCCTCCCCAGCCACTTACAGGAAGAGGAGTTTTTGGGTAGCAGAGTTTCTAGTCACATAACAGGTAATCTGAGCCAACTAACAGGAGAGAAGAGTCTCTCTTCCTAAGTGCTCCAGTCCATTTTCATGTGTCTCATCTTTGTGGCCTTCAAAAGGCATGTTAAGCAAGCGATGCAGGAAGAACTCCAAGATGAAATAGTTCTCAGAAACACTTATCTTGCCATTCTCTTTCTGCCACTATTGCATTCCATGGATCACAGAGCATATCAATAACGGGTTTAGTCAGAATCAAGACATTTCTTCTTGTTTTCTTCTCTCATACTTGTAATGTGCCACATGAAAAAAAACAGGTGAGTTTGATGTTTGGATTAAAATGTGACTGTTGCACATAGCATAGCCTGATAAACAGCTGTCAGTTTTTGGTTTACAGGCAGAAATGGTAGCTTATTTGTTCTACAGATGTAAATAAAGTTCCAGTGTGAATGAAGAGATGAGAGAGAACCTGAAGAGGTAATCTGAGAAATACAACTTGGAAATAAGTGATAAACCAGGCATTTTCTTTCCCTTAATTCTGCCATGTTTATAGAGCTTTTAGATTCCTAAAAAGCCTCACAAGGCTGGGCAGTCCAACCACACTTAAATTTTTTACACCCACTCTTTCTCCCTGTCCATTCTTTCACAGACTTAGCTTGCTGCCTTTTTATTTTTACTAATTAAAAAAAAAAAAAAAAGAGAGAGAGAGAGAGAGAGAACTAGAGAAATAGAGAGAGAGTCCTGGCAGTATTTACATGTCCTGTTGTTTACAGTCACTTGGGACAGACTACCACGTTAATGTGATGACTTACAGATTTTGAGCCATGCAGTGTCTTTCCACACTAGTCCTTCCTAAAACTCCAGGAAGAATGCCTCTCTTCAGCAAACCCGAGACGCAAAGCTGGGCTGAGAAACAGGTCTGCACCCCAAAGAAAACTGCTGGAGTGGACAAAACAAAGGAAAGGGGAAGGATTTAAAACCTGCCATTTCTTTCAACTCTGCTGCTGCAGAAGTGGGGAGCTGGGTGGCTTCACGCCCCAGAGGACAGCAGCCTGCCCCAGACTGCCTGCTGATGCCAAGGAAGCTCTCCCAAGCATACGGCTCACTGGCAGAAACGAGGTCAGTGCACTGCCTGCAGCTTACAACAGAGCTGAAAGCCTGAAGCCAGCTTACAGAATAAAGAGAAAAGCTGCATTGAGAGCAGCTGCTACCTCAAGGCTAATCAAGCTAGGTACCTAAGGATGAGACTTCCTCATTTGAAACCAGGAAATATTTCTTCAGCATTTTCTTAGCGGCACGTCTGTAACTGGGCTTCGAGGTAAAAGCCAGGACACCATCTGAAGGCTCATAAAATACTGTATATCTAGGAGGAAAGGTTGCAAGCAACACCCAAAACTTCACTGAGGTGACATTAAAAAAAAAAACAAAACCACAAACCCAAAAAGAAACAAGCAGAACAGTGAGGTTTGCTTTGTGAGTTTGTTTCCTGCCTCCTCTCAAATGAAACTATACTATGTTAAACACAACATTCGTATCATGGCCCAATTACACTTGTTAATTATTCCTCAGTACTCTATCACGGAGATCTCTTAAATTACTGAAATGAGATTAACCTACTATTTTATCAGCAGCAGCATCACAGAAGAAGACATTGAAGCTCAGATGCAAAGAAGTCCATAGCAATTTTAGTAAAGAAGGTTTTCTCAGCTATTCTCCTGCTGTTCTGGTTAACTTAATTTTTCGGTATGTGATAAGGTTAGCATGTTACATTTGGGGATACCAGAGGTAGACCATCCTCTCTTTTTCTGAGGTCTGTGAAGACTCAAAGTATCTGTGTGACAATCTTTAAAACCAGCCACCATGTGGAAAAATATCTTAGACCAAGAATTAGAAAGAAAACACTAATTTACAGAAAGAGAACTGTAATTTCCAGAATGAAGCACCCATCACCAGAAGCTATGGCACAATACAGTTTAAGACAACAGCATCAAACAATTTCTTTAATCTTTGAGGTAGAAAAATCTTTACCATCACCACTACAACCACAATTTTTTTCAAAGGAATGTATTCCCAACTGGGCTGGTGTTGGGAGTGGCAAGAGGAGAGTGTGAGTGGGTGTAGAACAAGTGAAAGAAGTGACAAAAGCTTAAAAATCCAAGGCCAGGTCACTGAATACTCTTTAATATAGCAACAACAACAAAAGCCATTTCATTAGAAGTTTGCAAAGGATACAGAAAATAAAAATTAATAGTTGAAGATGTTCACCGTATAAGAAAATATGGGCAGCTAAAAAAAAAAAACAAATGTGGCAAATTTTATGCCAGGAATTATTAGCAAACTCATTTTCCCTACCTCTGAGGAAAATAATGTGTTTTCAAGACCATAAAGAAATACTGCTGCATTGCACCTGGCCATGAGGTATAATTTACAAGATCACTGAAATTTGGAATATATACTTCTCATACAAAACTAAAAGCAACAGAAAACAAAATGGACAAAGACTCCTACCACTCAGATTTTTTAGTACTTCTCAGACTTTACAACTTTATCATGTAATTCTACTGTAGTATTTGCATTTTACATTTCTTCTTTAGAAAGAATTTGTGCATTTATATTGTAAAACATCTGTGTAGACAACTTCTTCTACAAACAGCCATTAGATTAATGGATCACAATGTAAATGACTATTACATGATTGAGCATCTTTTGATAAACACGCTAACCTTTTTAACTTAGTGCTAAATTTCAGAGGTACAATTATTTCTAAGATACTAATTTTACTCTCAGAATAACAGTTTAAAGCTCATCACTGAGTTATAAGGATAGTGGTAGGGAGACCAACAATAGTTATGATTATTAAATCTCTTTAAAAAAAAGGTTTTATCAGCCTGCATTCCAATAGTTTTACTATCAAGTTAATTAATAGACTCCTACACTAATATCTAAATGCCAGGCAATTAATGGCACAACTATAAATGGCTTTATCTTTGCTCTTGTAGAGTTATTTTATAAAGCAAATGCAATTCTATCACTTCATTGATTTAATGCAGGCTTTGTGAGGTTAATATTCCCAAGCAATCACAAAATAAAGAACTGCTTTAATTAACCTTCTGTAATTTAAATACTGAGAGAAATCAGAAACTTTAACTAATGCCATCATCATAACAACAACAATAATAAAACTCCATGGATCAAAGCAAAACCATTGATTTAAGAACTTTAAGAAACACACTGGAACACGTGTCTTTCTGTATTTCTCAACTCATTAAAAAGACTTTTTTCTATGCACTGTTCATCTTGCAAGCACAAAAGCTGTGATATGCTAGGTTTGGAATGACACAAAGCCACAAGAACAAAGATTAAAAACCATCAGGGTACAAGTGGTCATGAAAATTCCAGCCAGATAGGCTTGCAATGTGCTCTGATACATCTCATCTGACTATCTGGCTAGAAACCCTCAAACCCCCAAGAGCATCAGATGCCTGGAGAAGTGCACTTGCTGCTTTCTCAAGAGAAGGAAGCTCACCTTCAAAATTCCACCTTCAAGCTGCAAATGAAAAAAAATGGTTTTCCACTGAAAGCAAGCTTTAGTAGATAAACATGACAAAAGCACAGACAGACTGGGAAAATGTTTAACTACAATGAGGGAACTGTAAACTAAAGGTGTGATACAATTGCTGAGACAACACAGAGGCAAACAAACACTTTCAGTGATAGCTTTTTGGAAGATTGTAAGACAGAAGCATAAAAAAGCTTTCTACATTTTATACATAAACAGTAATAACACTTTGCAAGAAAAAAATACTTTTCGTTTCCCAGTAATATCACTTAACAAATACCAATTACTACAAAGACAGATATATGTAAGGGGTAATTGTATATGCTAACTTTAAAGGATTCAGACCAAACAGATAGAGGTTGATTTTATTTGGCTAAGTTGACCACCAGATCTCTTTAAAATAAGAGAACAGGAAAGTCTCCTTAAAATCTGAATGCAGTTTATTTTTTGGGTTTGGTCAATGTGCCTTCGGCAAAAATAAGTCTGCACACCTGTGAGTGCTGCTCTATGCTAGGCTCTCAATTTTCTGTTCATGCTCAGGTGTGAGTTTACAGACAATTATCCTTGCTTTTTCTGCTTGAGTATTCCTGATAGCTCCTTGGCTCTGGGAGATCATTTTCCAAGTCTGACAAGCTAGCATCTATTATAATCTTAGAAATACAGATATAAATCACTGAGGGAAAAAGAGGAAAGTCTGATACATTTCCTGGAACGATAGAAGCAATATTGAGCAAATACAGCATTCCTTAAATGCACAATAATCAGCTACTCCCACCACTGTGAAAAGATGCAGTGCAACAGGAGTCACAGTTTCATTGAACTCCTGAGCTGAGTAAGCAACCTCCAGCACACAGATAAACAGCTACATGCTTAACACATTTCCTATTATAGCAGCACTGTGATTATTAAATAAAACTTTATAAAAGCAGAAATGTAACTGGCAAAGACTTCAATCAGTTAACTGTTCGTTGAACCTACACAGATTCGAACTTCCTGGAAACATCATATGGCTAAGAATCACAGAACATTAGAGGTTGAATGAGACCTCCAGAGATCATTGAGTCCAACACATCTGCTGAGGCAGGATCACCTAGGGTAGTCCATACAGAAATGCATCCAGATGGGTTTTGAATATCTCCAGAGGAGGAGACTCCATGACTCTGGGCAGCCTGTTCCAGTGCTCTGTCACCCTCACTGTAAAGAAGTTTCTCCTTATGTTGAGGTGAAACCTTCTGTGTTCAAGATTGTACCTGCTGCTCCTTGTCTTATTACTGTGCACCACTGAAAAGAGATTGGCCCTATCCACTTGACACCCACCCCTCAGATATTTATAGACATTGATCAGATCCCCTCTCAGCCTTCTCTTCTGAAGACTAAACAGCCCCAGGTGTCTCAGTCTCTCTTCAGAGGGGAGATGTTCAAGTCCCCTAATCATCCTCATGGCTCTCTGTTGGATTCTCTCCAGAAAGTCCCTATCTCTCTTGAACTGGGAACCCCAAAATTGTAAAGGCTCAAAAAGGTTACCTTAGCTTTATGCACAAGATCAGTATGGGTCTGAAGTATTTCAGCAGTTTGTTTTTACATCACTTCAGAGTTTACCACAGTATGAGAATTGCCTTTAAGAGATGCCAGTCAGGATATTTCAGTTGTGGTGTGCAAGTTTGGAAGTCAGTTCCTGAAAGTGTGCTCCACCTCCCTCCCCTCAAAGTCCAGCCAAGCTTTATTAAAGATGGAAAAAGTCAAGACTGCACTCTGCCTTTTGATACCTATGCGATCTGTCTGAAGGAGACTGGCAACAAAATGCTCAGCGTTCCAAAATAGATCCCATCATAGGAAGTTACACTGGGCTTTTTTCATCTGGTGCTACAGAAGGATGCCTGGAAAAGCTGGTAGAAGCTGTATGAGAATTTTCACTCAGGCGCTCTCGTTTGGCACCTATCTGCTCAGTACTAACCAGCAGCTCCGATTCCTGAAAGCCAACCAAAAAGCACACCTCAGAAGTGAAAGTTCGTAGTGACATGAATTTGTGGTTGAATGGTTTAAAGGAATCACTTCTTCCTTATACCTCTTCACTCTGTAAAGAAAATAATTGCTTCTAAGCTAAAACCAAGCCCAGCATTTCAAAGACAACGTGAACAGACACAGGTCACTAGGCACCTCTGCTGCTGAGACAACAGAAGCCGTGAAGGATTTGTGGTACACAACAAATAGTGGTGTCAGCCACTGACGATGATGGCAGGCAAAAATCTCTTCTGAACATTAAATTTGATTGTGAGTTCCCATATAACTGTAATAGCTGACTTCCACAAAGAATGCTTTCCTGCATGCCTGGCAGCAAATGTCAGATTAACATACAAGCTTGTTCTTTCCCAGGTTTCCTGTGGCGCATAACACAACAAATATGAAGTGCAACCACTCATCTAGTGGTAGATGATTACAGACACAAAAGCTAAAAGTACAGAAGGATGAACAGGTTTTATTTCAACTTTAAGAAGTAACCTACATCTGCCCACAACTTAAATAAGTTTAAATTATATTTAAGACTAAACTACACTACAGACAACTGCTAATTCTGTGACAGCTTGTTGTAACTTAAGAGTGAAAATTTTATTAAAGAGTAACTGAGGTATAAAACTTATATTTGGATTCATCAAGGATTGTCTGTACTTACTAATGAATTTGGTATTTGCATGTAACACAATTATTCTTAACTTAGAACAACAGTAGTTCTGTATAGTGTTACACCTCAAAACAGCTTGACAGTGTTAATTAACATGTTGTTTATTACACACTTAAAAGAACTTTTTTCAGCTTATGTTGAATTTAGAAACAAGATTTCATCCTCATTGTACCAAAAATCACTTTAATAATTTGATGCATTTTGCCACAATACAATTTGTTCTGTTTTCATGACAGTCACACAGCTTGGACATAAAAACAGATTAATTAGTTTCACATTTTGCTCACATTTTCAAAGACTGTTTCAAATAAAGCAATGTTTTATCTATTCTACCTTGCACTCAACAGAGAAACAGATGTCTGTGCAAGAACATTCTCATCATCATTTCAGACTTGCAACTGAGACTAGTTCAAACCACTACGATCAGTTCAGGAACAAACCTGAAATGTATGGCGTCCATTGATCCCCATTCAGCAAAATGGAGAGAAGCTGCAGACCCCTGCAGGAGTGTTGAGTGGTCCTAAGCTAACTGCCCAGAGAGACCAAGCAATAATCAGAGACTGCCCCCCAACATGATCACACATGTTATCTTGCTGCTTCCTTCCAGTCTGAACTGCATTTGTCCCCTGGCCCACTCTCAAAAAAACCAAACTCCAATAGTTAGTCTACTCTATTTGTCCTACGACAATTTGCCTTGGAAAAGCAAAATAAAACAAACCCACATAAAAAAAAAACCAAAAACAAAACCAAACCACAAAACAAAAACACCCCCCCCCCAAAAAAAAAAAAAACCAAACCGAAACCAAAACCACCACACCACAAAAAAACCCACACAAAACCAGAACAAAAGACAAAACCTCAAATAAAAACAAAAAACAAAACAAAACACCACCCAACCAACCAAACTAAAACAAACAGCAAGCTCATCTAAGTCAGCAGGTCTCATCAATAGGTAAGGTATTATACCGGTGGGAAAAGAGGTGCTGGCCAGCTTTTAGAACATTTAAATAAAACCTGAGACTAAGAGAGTCCTGCTTGTTTATAAAACATTTTCTCCTTTTAAATAAAAAGACTAAAGACTGTATGCCTAAACTACCTGAATATTCCTTTAAGGCACTTAAAAATTGAAGAAGAGTAACCAGAAGGGAATGATGCAGAAACACACAGAATCTCTTCATGCACACTATCAACAAGACGACCAGTGCCCAAGAAAGGTGCACACAAGTGCCCCATCTCAAGGACCTGCTACAATTTTCTCCTCCTTTAATCTCGTGTCTGTATGTGAGAAAAGGGATCAGTATAATCCCTCTTCATACCAGAAATTTGAAACCAGAATGCTTCCAAGAACATACAATTGAAAGGATGACTTCAGGTTAACAGTAGCAGGTGTAGAATAAAATCGCTTTTTTTAACTAAGTGTGAGATCATAATTATTTTGCAGATTTATTTCAACTGTCAAAAAATTATATGGTCCCAACTTAAAACAATAAACTTCAAATGCATGATCCTATCCCAAAACATATGAACACATGCTACATAAAACAAGTAAATATACCAACGTGGCTGTTTAAGAGACAGTTGGAAACCATAATAACCCAAAATATACATCACACTATCTTAACAAAATAATGTTTAATGATGACAGTTTAAGTTTGCAATTACATGACATTCATGAGCAAAATATCACTTCTACTTATGGCAAAAGATTTAAAACTGCAAAAACAACTGAAGCATTTATTCATTTATGCCATTTCAAGATGAAAAACTCTGCCAAGGGCAAGACTGTAGTAAGTGTAGCACTTTGTTGTTGTTTTCTTTTAAAAAGAGCAGGGAAAATAATAAGTAAAAAAAAAAAAAGAAAAACAATCCAACACAAGGCGGTATCTACATCTACTGGCAATATCTAACCATCAATGAATCTACTATTGCAATAAATTTGCTTAAAACAAAGCTCTTCCTTTAATGTTTTGGGTTTTTTTACACAGCAGGGTCCCGATATGAAAAGTGGATGATTGATGCTGGCTTGCAATATGGGTCTATAGTAAACTATGCCACTATTACTATCAAATCACCTCTTATGAAACTTCCTTTCTGCCCATGATGCAATTGATTTAACAAAGATCTAAACAACTTAACAATTCAAAATGAATTCCATTCTCTTCCTTCCCCTCTACGCTTACTAGAATGGAAAGTTACACATCCCTGGAACACTCCAAGGAATTATTTTATCTGTTTGCTTCTACAGACAAGATTGCATATTGAATTCAGATAAGCCAAGGAACAGCTTCACACTTCCACAATACATGAGAAATGAAGACAACTACCAATTTCAAGGCAGAACACTAAGTCATACCTGACTACAGAAGCTCACTCACATTATGTCTAAAAAAACACCAAAGATAAAACATTATACATATGAAAGTTTGTATCAGTTTTCTCCCCATGATAAAGGAGACCAGAGGCAAGGTAAAGTCCATCATTCATCCAGAATAAACACTACCTTCCAGCTTGATAATCTTCAAAAAAAAAAAGGAAAAAAGAAAATACAGCAGGGAAAAGATGACAAATTATTGAGAAGTCCCCTTTCTCCAGTCTGGCATCCCTTTCTTGCATCCTGGAGTAAAACCAGTTCACTCATCTAAATCACAAGGACAGCAGTCACGGACACTGCCTGTTCACCCTAAGACAGAACATGAAACTTCTTCACCTCGCAGTTGCACTCCTGCTATGACAGCAAGTTTAGTTTCCAGTCCATCAGGCATAGAACAGCCTGCAAACTCTTTGGGGCAAAGACTACCTTTTTGCTATGTAGCCAGAGAACAACCACAATAATAATAATGTCCTGATCTGCAGCTGTGGCTATCATGAATTACTTTAGTATTATCAGGGTGAGGGGATGGTATTTGAGGGCCTCGTCTAGCTGAATTTTGAGTATCTCCAAGGATGGAGATTCCACTTTCTCTGGATTCCTTCCTGGTTTTGAAAACTCTCGTGGTAATTTTGTGGGTTTTTTTTCACTTTTGCAGAGTTGTAACTTCTCTTGTTCCAGTCTGTCCCTACTGCTTCTTGTCCTTCCATTGTGCACCTCTGCCATGAGTTTAGCTGTTATCCTCCACATCCTCCCATTTGGTAACTGTGAACAATAGCAAGATCTCCCTCAGGCTTTCTCTTTGTAAGGTTACCCAATATACAAAATTCAGTGAACCCTGCTTTTACAACTCCTAAAACTGTATGAACTGTATGAATACAGTTACAGGTGTGTATGCTTAAATAAGTACTTTTATTGTAAAACTTTTGTTTCTGCAGCAGAATTCAAAATATCCTTTCAAAGGTTTTGTTACCCTAGTATTAATGTTAGTATTGCACACTGGTTACCACTTGACAGTAACTCTACTATGCATCGCCAGCAGAGAAAGAGCACAGTTGCTGAACTATCAAAGCACAGATTTCAACTTTGTGTTAGGAATTTGCTTTCTTGATTACCAATTCTCAAAGAATGGGAAAGAACACAGCAGTGAGACTTTACAGAGAAACACCAGAGGTAAGGTGTTCATCTGATTACCCTTCTTGAGACAAGGAGCATCTGTATAATCAATCTGGAGATAGGGAAAAGGAGCATGCCCCAAGGTATTAAGGGCTACTTATGTGAAGCAGTCCCAGGTACATACAAATGCTCCACAAAAAACCTGTATAATTCAGAACCTGGGATTAGACTCCAAAACATAGAAGGCTGGCCACTATTAAATAGGATAACCTGGTGCAATTCTCACACTCAGGACTACAAACTGCAAGGCTGTGTTGTGAGGACCTAATGTACCATCTGAATTTCCAGATTCTGGCAAAAATGCCTACTGACCTTGAGATGCCTGTACCACATTCGGAGCCTGGATTTAGACACTCCTTCAGTGTACCTTCAAATCCTCAAAGAAGAAATCAGGCTACATTAAAGGTTGCTATCTTCTACCTGTGAATTTATCCTTGCCTTTCTTTTTTATCCAACCTCTCTAAAGTCTGTAATGTATCACTGAACCATAGATTCATATAATGTTTTGGGTTGGAACTGACCTTAAAGATCATCTAGTTTCAATTCCCCTTGCATGCACAGGGACACCTCCTATTATATCAGGTTGTTCAAGGCATCATCCAACCTGGCCTTGAACACTCTCAGGGTAGGAGTGTCCACAACATCTCTGGGCAACTTGTTTCAGTGCTTCACCACCCTCATGGTGAAGAATTTCTTCCTAATGTCTAATCTAAATCTAGCTTTTTCCATTTTGAAGCTATTACCCCTCAACCTGTCACTACAAGCCTTTTGTAAAAAGTTCCTCTCCAGCTAACCTGTAGGCCCTCTTCAAATAAAGGCTGCTATAAGATGTCCCTGCAGCCTGCTACAGGCTGAACAACTCCAACTCTCTCAGCATGTCTTCACAGGAGAGGTGCACATGCCGAGCTTCTCATCAATTGGCACCCTCAAGTCCTTCTCCTCAGGACTGCTCTCTATCCATTCTCTGCCCAGCCTGTGTTTGAGCTTGGGATTACCCTGACCCAGCTGCAGGACCCTGCAGTTGGTTTTGCTGAACACGGGATGCTTTATTCCTACATTTGGTCTTTATTCTCGTCTATGATGCCTCTTCACTTCATTGCACAAACCACCACTTTACTGGATATGATGTAATTGAAACATGAACTAACAGACAAATCAGCATCTTATTATTTCACAAGTCCTGTATCGTTGGTCTGGTTGAATATTTTTTATACTTAAATACTCAATCCATTCAACTAACAGTATTTAAAATACAATCAAGTGTCCATGACAGCAAAAAAATAAACCTCAAAATATTTCTGGTTTACAGATTGTGATATGTAGACATGGGAAGAGCTGTGTTTCCTCTGTCTCAGACTGTATTACTAGGACTTCTATCTGCTAAGAACTTACCAAGATGCCTGTGAACAGTATTTTCAAGTCATAGGGAAATCAAGTATTTAATGCCAAAGTAAAAAGGGAGAAAATTAAAGACACGACTGTAATCTTTAAAGTTGCAGTTACATATAATCCAAATGATGGAAAGTGGTGACATTTACAGGAATATCACAGATACAATTAAGAATTCTATTTCACAAACCATCCAGCATTTTAATGAAAAAAGTTAATTCTCAATGGAATTTTAAAATGTAGATGAAGAAAAATTAACATGTAATTACAGAGTGAAATTACCATAGCTTTAGTTTAAAAATCAAAGGAAGGGAGCCTCCTGTATCATTGCTACTTACAGCCACTTTTGTTAGTTTATTTTACAAACACTTTTTATTTCAAGCTGAGATTTCTACATTGCACCAGCATTATCCCAAAACGCTAATCAGCAATGCCTGACAGAATTCCCTAGTGATATGCAGGCAAGTGTTGATGGTTCCACTAATACCCAGTCTTGAGCAACTCACTCTTGTTAGATTTCCCAGGATGGTGAGTATGCTTTAGTTTCATCTCTCCATTTCCAGATCACCTCTCTGTGATTAACAAAGCTGAGACTGCAGGCAGAACTGAGCCTACAATTTCAGCTGCATCAGCTAAGCTCTTCCATTTTGTTCAGTATCTAAAACTGGGTGTTTCTCAAGCTCTGGGAAGCAGACCCATACACTATGACTTCTGATCTCAAGAAACAGAATCACTTTAAATTAATTTTGATGGCTAACATACAAAGCGCAGTTCAAGAACAGCAATGGATATTGAATGAAGCAGTTTCCCTAACTGAGTGTGCAAACTGACAATATTCAAATTAATAGTTGTAATATCATTTCAAAATCTCTTATGAAGCTCTCTTGACAAAGCAGATGCAAAATGCCTTGAACTCATCTATCCTAAAATGAAAAACAAAACAGTAATGACCATGGTAGATGAAGGAGGTCTCAACAGTATGTGTCTTGTGAGGAGAAGAAAACAAAACAAGGAAAACCTCCAGTATCCACTGACACCCGATCAAGAAACTGCTACTTCTTTTTAAAAAGCAGAATTAATAAGCCAGTGTATATACCACAGCAACTTATTTTAAAAACTGATACAAAATAAAACCTGAAAGTGTCTACAGATATAGCTGTGTATATACTCCCAAAGACCTTTCAGAAGGATGCTGTCTGATTCCATGTTTATTTAATTTTGGTTTGAGCACTTCTCCCCAGAAGAGCTGGAGTGGCTTTTGTTCATTCCACAAAGATCACTTTTACACTTTCAGCTCCAGGGAGACTGTCAGTAGCAGACCATCCTGCTTACCTGCTGAGCCTGGTACCTCTGCTGGGCCTGCGACAGATATTGTGCCTGGGGTGGCAGATGCTGAGGCTGTGGCTGCTGGTTGTAGTACGGCTGCTGGCCCTGCTGGCAGTAGCCACTTACAGCTTGCTGACCATACTGAGGTGGGATCTGTTGGAAGAACCAAGCAAAGTAAATGCATGAGTAGAGGCAGGAAGGCATAAAATCAAGCTATGTCAGACCTGTATGGCAATCTGATCAGAAGCAATACCCTCGGCTATACACCTGACCCAACAGTCCTACTCTTTTACTTTGCAGTTAATGTAAACTCTTAGATGCTCTTGCTCGAACAGGAGTAGGCCTGAGTGCTCTGTATAGTTACTCTTTCCAGGAAGAGCTTCTAAGGAAAATGCTATGCTTCCGAACACCACGATCCCAGAACACCCAGTCTTACAATGTGGAAGCAGTTATTTTAAATGTTTGCTCTCCATGGGCATACTACTGAGACAAATTGACAGAGGAATCCTTCTGGCACACTGACACAAAAGTAAATTTGTGGGAAAAAAGGCACAACTCCAAAAACCACTTTGAAAGATAGTATTTTTCTTTTGTTATAGAAATAAAGCACTAGTTTTTGTAAAATGTTTTGCCCACAACCCCCAGATTTTTAGCACTTGTGTATTTGAGCCTTACACAAAACACTTAGGAGCTGGCAGGTTTTTGTAAACTCCAATCTCTCTCAATGTCCCTTAGTAATACATATCTTTTAAAACAAACAAACAAACAAACCCCCCAAAAACACCAGGGCAAACAAAATAATCTGTTACAGGTCTTACAAACAGACAAATCAACACATGTGTCGTGCACTGATACCCTCCCTACACATTGAGAATTTAAGTTATAATGGCATCAGAGGAATTTTCTGAATGAGTTCAGTCTGTAAGCTTTGTATCAACAGCCACTGACATTTTCTTGGGGCATTTGAAAAAGCACACTTTCAACCAGTTTCTCCTGATTGTGTCTATATTCCCCAAATTGTAGGTGCTCATGCTTCTCTCCCAACACTGCTGTTTGGTACCATTTCAGATTAATAACTGATGTGACACAGGCCTTCTCCCTTCTAGAATGGACCTCCTGTTGGTCCTGCGCACCCCTGCGCTAAGCAGATGTCTCAAATACCTCTGAAATGCTTTGATTTCTGAACTGCTCCCACTGAATTTCTGAAACTCCAATAAATCTGTTTACTCAACTTGTTAACACGTACCTGTTCTATCTGAAGATAACTTACTATAATAATTAAACAATACAGTAATATTTTCCAGGTGACAATAGCAATACAAAGTCAAATGTGAACACCTGTTAAGGCTGATTTTACTATCACATCTTGATTTGCTCCCATTGTTTCTGCCAGAAGTTGGTAGTCCTACTTCTTGGTGACTCCCTGGTCCCAAGGCACCACAATCCCATTTCTGCACCTGCTCTCTTTGCTTGCACTTCAATTTCCTTAACCATCATTTCACAGGCAGTGAGAGATTTCTGTGACCGAAGCAAGGCTTTCTGGCAAACACTCTCTCCCTGCTGATGCATAAATGAGGCCCTTATAATGCAAATTAAAAAGGGTGTGTTGGAATATCATCAGGCAAACAGACAACTAGAGGCTGGAATCTGACAGAAGACCACATGGGTGATCTGCCTGTCAGCTGCAAAGGTCACAGAGTCTGGACTTGTCCCTAGGAAATGCTGAGGAGAGACCTATGTTGTGGTCCATCTGAGTCCCAGTAACACTAAGAAGAAAAGGAAAGATATCCTGACAGCAAAACATGGTCTTCTAGGAAGATGAATAAGAAAAACATAATTTAAATGTCTGGGTGACAGAGTGATATGATGGTGACAAAGCAAGAGATCAGATTCACCAGAAACTACAGCATTTGCAGGAAAACAATATTTGTACAGGAAGGGTAGGGCACACCTGAACACAGGAGTCAGGACGTTGGTACTGAAGGATCAAGAAAGTGAAAATTTAAACTGAAGAGCAGGAATTAAGAGAAGACATGATTTGAAAACATGGTATGGAGTTTTTGGGTTGTCGCATGAAGGTGTGAAGAAGAATCAAAGAACGAAAACATACACAAAGTGAATAGGGTTGCATTAAGAAAATCCAACAACACATTCTCTTCTACATACAAGAGGCGAAGCAAAAGAAAAACTGGATCATTTGAACATTAAAACTTAAACAAAAGCACTATCAATAGTTGTATTGGAAGACTGGATGTGAGGAGGAAGTTCTTTACAGTGAGGATGGTGAGGCACTGGAACAGGTTGCCCAGGGAGGTTGTGGCTGCTCCCTCCCTGGAGGTGTTCAAGGCCAGGTTGGCGGAGGCCTTGAGTGACCTGTACTAGTGGGAAGTGTCTCTGCCTATGGCAGGGGGTTGGAACTAGATGATCCTTGAGGTCCCTTCCAACCTTACCATTCTATGATTCTAAGACTGGGCCACCAAGCATGGCCAGACCATGGCAACACTAACAGCAGCACATAAAGCAAGATTAGTAAAGGCACAGTGCAAGACTGTATAGAGGGATATTTCAACTCCACCCATGAAGGCTGAGCAAGCAGAGAGACCAAAGTACTAGAGAGAGGTGGTTCCAATGAACTGGTGCTTAAGGAGTCTGCAAGAGGAGCTGTTCCCTTTGGCTCAGCCCTGAGCAGCAAGTTATCTACTTCTGCATCCTACAGCTGTAGAACCACTATGCACCAATGATCATAACACAGCTAAACTGAGCATCTGTACAGGAACACGGAAAAGTGAGCAATCTACTACTGCTGTGCTTAACTTCAAAAAGTATAAATACATAAAAAGGAGAAGGCTTGTTAAAATGAAGTTCTAACAGACAGATATGAGAAATAAAATCTGACTGGCAGCATCAAAGCAGCTTAACAACAACTACATGGAAAGCACAGTACTAATATTCACCACTTATGAAGAAAGGCTTGAGAAGAGCAAAGGGACATCAGAATAGCTCATGGCAGGTTTCTAGAAGGAAAAAGGCATCCTTCAGTAAGCCAACACCAAGTCCAAATGTAAACCCTGGCACTTCAAATGTAGTAAGACAGGCCAGAAAGAACTGGCAAAACAGCTAAGATAGGGAATCAAGTGAGTAATGAATCATTCCTTCAAACACATCAGGAACAGGAGATCTGCCAGAGAGTCTGTAGCACCCAATGATCAAGATATAAAAGGAGATTCAGAGAAATGAGACCATCAAAGATTAACTTTTTTTTGTTTGTTTTTTGTCCTGCTGTGCACTGTGGAATAATCCTGCAAGGTTTCCATGCTGGAGTTCTCCTTTGTGAGGGACTCCATTGAAGGAATCTGATGGGATATTCAAGGAGCAAAATGACAAATGAACAGTGAAAGATGCTCAAGGCCATGCAGAGGTCTAAACAAGTTAGCGAATGAAATAGCTGAATTATTGGTGATAGTACATAATCTAACTTGGTACTGCCTTGGTGGGTGAGAAATGGAGTATGGCTTTTAAAAAAACAAACAACAAAACCAACAAAACAAAAGCAAAGATTTAAGACAATAAAGCACTGGTGACTCTCTTGTAAAAGTCAGTACAGACAAGAATCAAGATCTGAATCAGGAACCATCAACATAGCTTTTGCAAAGAAAAAAGTCCCTCTCTACAGCCTTCTTTGATTTATTGGGAAGGGTCAAACACAAAGATTCAGAGAAATGCAACAAGAATGATCAAAGGTATGGAATGGTTTGTGCATAAGGAAGCTACAGCTGAGTATGTAAAAGATACCAGGAATTAGAATACCATAGAAGCTACAAAACCATCTTGTCCAACACAACAAACAGGAGATACTTAAATGAAGGTGGTAGAAGCAAAATTCAAAACAAGAGGGAGAGAGGTTCTCTAGTCACAGAGGTAGTGGATCTTTGAATCCCCTTGCAAAATTATGTTTCAAAAGCTGAAATTTTATGAAGGCTCAAGCAAAGACTGGACATGTTCACAGAAGATACATTCTCTCACAGTTACCAAGTACATAGAGTCAAATCCGACACAGGACATCCCTGAACTGAAAATATCTGGAGGCTTGAAGAGTATTGGGGGAAGAATCACACACTTCCTTTGTTCTGACTTTTCTCTAGGCATCCAGTTAAAGCCTTCTGGAAGCAGGATATGAGACTACAGGAACCCTTGATCTGACCTGATATAGTCACGCTTATGTTCTAACCACCTCCCTGCAATACTTATCTGTGCCCTGTGGAAAAGCAATGAAAATTTGCTCTGGGAAGTAGTAAGCAACAAATACAAGCAAACTGAAGAGGCAATAACACTTTGATTGCTAAAAGCTGGATGGTTGCTCCAATTTCTTAAATGTTTACCCTACAATCTGCTTTCAGATACTTTCATTAAAAAAAAAAAAAAGTAGTGCTGGGCTCTTCTGACCTTCTGCATCAGTTGCTATGCATTTTCCTCTGTATTCTCCCATCTCATCTCTCCAACACAAACTCATTTCGAACAAAAACAAAAATCCCAAAACAACAACAACAAACCCCACAAAACTAACACCTCAAAACAAGCAAACAAAAACCCCAGATCACCAAATGCCCACAAATCACACCAAACAAAAATGACCATGTACTTTTAGATGCCATATTCTCATCACAACTGCCTTAGCTGAACATGCAGTACAATTGTTGTGGCTATTTAAATAAATAACAAACAATAACATGCAAATTAATCCTCCTGCTTTACTGATGGGGATCACAAAATATTGCTTATGGACAAATGTTTATTAAACAGCATATAAAAAAAGCTTAATTAAAATCTCCCCAGAACAAAACAAATCCGAAGGCAATTACTTAACAACACAGAGTGAATGACCCAAGCATCTCTCTTCTTCATAAGGTAAACACTTCTCTTCCTCCCTTACACACACGTTCTTTGTGGCCACACAACATAGCAGGTGACAATTTGGGAAACTTTGCATGCCTGTTGTGATGCTCACATTCTTGGGTGAATTCAAGAGAAAATAGGCACAAGTCTGAATCTATGTCTAGCCAAGCACAGAAACTGTAATTATTACTTAGCCTCCTATCTGACTTGCACGGTACAAAAAGCATTATTTGGGAGAAGTGTAACTGACCATCAGTGATTAAACCACTCTGAACATGAACAAGAACAAGGAAAGGATGAGAATAAAAGAGGAGTAAAATTGGCAGTCAGAAGGAAGAAGTGTGTGAAATCCAATTAAACCTATAACTTAGCCCATTATCTTTAATTCTTGCTTGAACAATGGGTCTTGTAGCTGACATTCTTTGTCCAGGTAATACCTTGATAGTAATGGAAGTGTTAAGCAATTTTTGCATGCATAATCCATAACTAATGTCAAAGAAGAAGGATCATTAGACAGCATTACAGTCATTATAATTTTTTTTTTAAAATTACAATGTAACAGAGTTAGCATGTTAGCATAGGTGCACTAATAATACCAGCAAGATGCAGCAACTGCACTTTTAAAACATCCTAATGGCTAGATCCAGCCAGTAATGGAAGAAACTTTCCATGTCCTTTATCACAAAAAGCTCTGTCAAGTCACTTTGGGACCCATCTGAACATGCCAGTCACCATGACATCCTGACTACACAGAATGAGTCTTGGGAACATCAATCATTGCTTCTCCTTGCAATCTATTTGCTGTCCAAAAAGTAAGGCAAACCCTGGATAATGTCAATAGTAGGTAACAGCAGCAGTCAGAACTCTTGAACCACAGTGTGATGATACAAAAATCAGGGTGGGGTGGTAAAGGGTGCGTCTGGCCTGATTAGCATTAAGCCCTGCTTACAGAGAGAAGAAAATCTGAACTCCAAAGACAGGGGTAGGCCTGGCAGTCAGAAGAAAGGATGACATTACCTGCTTCAATGGCCTGCTTCCCTGAGAAACAGACCTGAACATTGTGAAACAAGTGTCGTCTTTAGAACTGTAATCATCAGTAACATTCCACTTTCCTTGTAACTGTAACACTGTGATTAGAGTGCTGTGATAGAAATTAGAATACAAAATGTATAGGGCGTGGGATTCCCAGGAAAAACAAAACAAAACAAACAAACAAACAAAAATACCCAAACAAACAAACTAAACACACAACCCAAACAAAAAAACCCAAACCACATCACCTGGTACTTCAAATCAGGAATTAAATAGCATGCATTTGCAGTCAACAAGACATTATAGTTAAAATTCATTCTAATTCTTTTCTACTTTATGGTGGTCATTTCAGTAATCACTATAAAGCAAGGCATCACACCGTTCACATCAAACCTTCAAGTAAAATTCTGTTTTTCTGAAACATCTAATCCTTTGTTCTTAGATTTTCAAAGCTAGACTTCTGCCAAAAAAAGGAGAAGAAAAAAAAAAAAATCCAAAAATGGAACCATGCATTTCTCTGCACTTTTGAATAGAAAGTTGTAAGGGAAAACTAATCTGCTGACTTTGATGTACTTAAGAAAAAGAAAACCTTTCAGCTCACATTTAGAAATTTTGAGTTCACACAAGCTCAGGTCTTCATCCGTATATTCACCTGGATTACAGAAAGAAGAAAAATATGCATATACAGCATTGGGAAACCCTCTGGCACACATCCAGGGGCAGGAAAGATTCTATCACAGTTACCACAGCATGGAATTCTGTCTCAAATCACCATTCCCAAGTCCAACAGGCTTAACAAAGGTTACAGGAATGCCTCTGACGATTTAAACAAAACAAAACAAAACAAAAAAAATTACATTTTAAAATGGTAACACCCAAGGCCATCAATCAGAGGTAAATCAGAAATCCTGGTCCTAAGGTATTTTATTCATACATTCTATAAATTCTACTATTTCTTATCGCTTAGCTTTGACCTTTTGACAGAACACTGATCACAAAGTTCATCTATGCCCTTCCTAGGCTGTTTGTCTTTACATTGAAATATAAACTTTAAAATCTCATTGAAAGCCTTTAAAATATTAACACTGGGCGTGATACTGGTCCACTCTGCAACTCAAAGCAAGGAAGCAAAAGGAGAAAAAGCATGTTTCTATGCCACCCAGCACAGTAATCCCCATTCCAGACCTTGGAAGGTAGCATATTTTGCAGAGTCATTAAATGTACGTCTATGTTGCAGACTGCACTGCAGTACACAGATTTGCAAACTAGTTCAAACATTTGAAGGTGTCTACACCAAAATTTGTGTAGAAGGGTAAATTAAGTCAGAGGGGGAGCCAAACTCTTGTAGATCAACTGCTGCTTGTACAAAAGCAGGCAACTCTAGTGCAGTTCATTTAAAAAGGTAGCTGAAGCCTCTACAATAAGCTGCAGCCTGCAATGCAGTCATACCCTTACTACTGTTAACATCCAGGACAGAAAGGATAGGACTTCAAACACATGCCTGTAGCCCTCATTTCCTCAAAAAGTGCATAGCTGCACGATTACACCAGTTGTCAGTGCAATGTATATGGCATCAAATGTGTACCTGTCATGAGGTACTCTCTATATGCTGCCTTTTACTGTAGCTTAAATCAAAGCAACGTGAGCTAATTAGTACAGGCAGTTTCCCTCTCTTTTAAAAAAGAGAAGGTATTAAAAAAATAGAATGTATAAAACTACAAAGATTACATGATTAAAAAACTCTCTAGTCAAAAAATATAGATGTTACAGTTCCAAAAGCAACATTAACTGAGCCATGTTACACATACATAGCACCTTCTCTTTCTGATTTACGCTGTCAAAGGCATTTCATAAAATATAGAGGATGTGAAATGTGGTTCAGTTAATGTGGCTGCTAGAATCGTATCATTTATGTTTTCTGACTTCTTAGCTGTGCAACCTTCACATCTTATTAACATAGTTTTTTGCATAGACTGTAGTATGGAATAGTAGTTATGTTTTATGTATTGACATATTTTTGATGTACTGAGATTTTGAATAAGTTTGCTATTCTTCATGATGAGAGCCAAATAAATAAAGACTACTACCACAAAACAGTCAATCATTTATAAGGAAAAGCAATATCGCTCCTTCCAAAAAAGAACACTTTGATTCCCTTGTCAGAAATTGATGAAAACTACCTCTGCCGTAAATGCTAAATCTATGCCAATATCACAACCACTTCCCACTCCTGCCTTCCCCTAAAACCAGTAAACAAACAAAAATAAAAAAAATCCATGTTTTATATGAGCTAAAATTAGTTTCAAGGGAGAGGTAAACAGCTGAGTCTAGAAACAATACACAGAAATCTTTCTTACACAAGAGCTTGATAGCGTTGATTTGTACACAGCATTACAGTTTGAACTAATGCAACATTTGGTCCTTTCTACAGTTTAAGGGATGAAAATATGGTAATGTCTAGTAAGAGATTTCCATAATGTTATACCCATCCCCTCAGAGCAATACTATAGACAAGACTGAAAATTTGCAATAGATTTGTTTTCAAAAGTTATTTTTACATACTGTATTTGAAATAGAGAGAAATCATAGTTCCTATACACACACACACACACTCTTAATGAGTCAGATATTCTTCTACTCTGACTTCCATTTTTCTTTTTAAGTGATCAAGACAAGTAGAAGTGATCATGTGACCTGCTTAATTATTTCCATTTTTCAAATCAACATAAGAAAGCACACATCGTAACTGCTACAACTAATGCAAGCTTTACCTGATCCCTATAGCATTTCCAATGGTTGGTGCTTCAGTAAAATGCACTTTGGAAACTTTTTCTCTCGCTGCACTAATGGTATGAAGCTCATCAACGAAAATGCAAATGCCTCTTTTTATCCTGATTTTTAATCCTGTAACAAATACTTTATCACAGGGCACTTCTTATGGAGCTATGAATGGACTACACAAGTCTTTGGTGACCATTTATTCTCCAGGAAAATGCTAAGCATTTTGATGGCTATTTCTCAAACAGTGGTTAAAATAAAATACGGTTAAGAAAATACGCACATGTAAATTTTTGTTCAGATGAGATTTGCAGTGCCATTCAGACCTTCTAAAGCAAGGGAGACAAATGAGAGGTATGGGTTGACTCTGAGTAGCAGGTAATCTAACCACATGAGTAATCCTCAATTTTTATGCATTAATACACAGGAGACTCCCAACACAGCTACTAGAGACTGAAAAAATCCCTCTGTAGAACAGCTTTCACTCTGCATTTCTTCTGGTACACAATCTTGATAGCTAGAAGAAATGCAAACATTATTATATTATTGCAGGAATGAGAAGAGGCAGAATGCATACATACATACACACACACACACACTGTTTAGCATCACTTCCCCAACATCTTGCACACCCTTGAGTTTTACTTCTTGCTTCCAGTCTCTTTCAAGAGAAAGAGGTGCTCTTTTTTAATTCAATAGCATGCTCCTCCAAAGATATCAGTACCATCTTTACCATTCTTTAGTTTGATGGCTTCCAAAGCTAAAATGTTCTTTTCTCCTCTTCCCACCCAAAAGTGTTCATTTCCTCTAGGCTATCAGCAGAGAGCACCAGGTTGAACATAGTCAGCAACATGCCCTTCCCACAAAGAGAGCTAATGGCATCTTGGGCTGCATAAGACAAACCACTACCAGTAGGTCAAGGGAGGTCCTTTCGCTCAGCACTGGTGAGGCTACATCTGGACTACTGTGTTCAGTTCTGTACTACCCAGTTCAGGAGAGACATAGAGAGTTCAACAAAGGGACACCACGATGATGAAGGGACTTGTGTACCTCACAAATGAGGGAAGGATGAGAGAGCTGGGACTGTGTGGGCTGGAGAAGAGAAGGCTCAGGGGGATCTCCTCAGTGTATAAAAACACCTGAAAGGAGGGTGTGAAAAGGACAGAGACAGGCTATGTTCAGCGGTACTCAGTGACAGCACCAGAGGCAGGGCACAAACTGAAACACAGGAGATTCCCTCTGAGCATAAGAAAATACTTTGTCCCTGCAAGGGTAACTGAGCACTGGCACAGGTTGCCCAGACAGAATGTGGAATATCCATCCACAGACATATACAAAAGCCACAAGGGCAACCAGCTCTAGATGGCCTCACTTGAGCAGAGGAGTTGAATCGAATGACCTCCAGAGGTTCCTTCCCACCTCAACAATTCTGTGCTTTACTAATGTGGAGCTGCTCTACACATACTTCAGTCTAGTGCCTCAGTATGAAGTCAACAGCCGAGGAGCACACTCATTTCCAGGTGTTTTACAAAGAACCCCTCTCATGGCCATAGGTTGTTCACAAGATCGCCACTTACAAGTCAGTCTCCACAGCTGTGACTCCTAGGCCTGACTGAAATACCAGAGCAGCAGGCTGCTGCTACACAGCAAGTCATCTTTATTTCCAGTCCTTTGCTTTTCTGAAGACTACCACACTTATAATAATGAAAATCTTGCCATGCACATGTAGTGGGAGAAGAGATTTACAAATCTTTGTGCTCTTATTATAGATTTCAATTCTCAAATATTACCCACAGCATAGGAGGTCAACACACAAAAGAAAAAGGCATGAACGCCCACAGCTATCGTTTAGGTTCAGTAAGTTCTGTGACAAATACAGTCATTTGTACAGTCCAAATTCTGGTAGTTTCTTCTGGTAGAGCAGGATCAAAATTTTAGTTTTCATCTGGACACTAAAAATTCCCCACAGCAAGGAATCCTGAGGCAAACAGAATGATTGGCTAAACCAACTGAATAAGAAAATTTGATTACATCTCTACCAGTCTGGCATAATTTATTGCAGCGTAGCATTAACTGTCTAAAGATTAAGATCTCACTCCTATGGTACAGCCTCTCAACAACATTGCTACTGACATGGGCAAACACATTGGACTATTTGTGCTTGCTTAGAAAACTGAGAAATACAAAACAATCGCTAGTCAAAACTCTTCTTCTTTAGAGGAGTTTGACTGAACAGCATCAGCAATTTAAAAAAAAAGGAAGATGCAAGTCTTTTCTGTGCTGGCTTTTCCTTTCCTTTCTCTATTGGGAACAGATAAAAACAACTCAGCTTCTTAAATAACAGCACTTACATAACTGTTCAAATGCTACAACTTATAGCTGTAATACAGCCATGACTTCAAATATTGCTGCAAGTAATTTTAAAAGAAAGCTTTCAAGCCCCTCCTTGAGAATTTAGATATTTGATTTATTCCATTTCTATTATTTAATTTGACCTATTACTTAGCTCTGGAAAACATCAAAAGAACCCTGACAGAAACATCAAAGACACCAATCTTCTAAATTCATGGTGGAAACTATATAGCACATCCACATTTTTTTAATAATTACAGTTTTATTATACTTAAAATAAGATTATTATTGTAAATTATTCCTCATATCAGCTACAAGTAAATCTTAGAAACATCTGCTAAATGTAAGTATCAGAATACAAATAATACAATTCATTATCCTCAAAATTAACATTATCATCAAAATGGAGCAGAAAAGAACCCAAAATACCACATCTAAGATCCTTCACAGTCAAAATGTAACTTACCAAAATGACTCATTTTAATTAATTGAAAATAGCCCCCTTAAAAACTAATATTGCAACTAATCTCAAATATTATGTTCCAATTTTTATAGTATTCACTACTCTTTGAAAGTACCCAAGAATCTCTGGTATATCCATATATGCTCCTTCCCTTTCTTGAAAGTTTAATTACCCTTTCCATCCAAATCTAATAACCCAAACCTCTGCATTTTGTTTAAACATTCACAAAATTCTTACACTCAGAATAAAATGCTTCCTCCTCATTTATGACCAGACTGAAGTAATATCTATGTGTACACAAAATTAACACATAAGTGTATAATTGTAGTTTTATGCTCAAGTGCCCCAATTATGCTCTTTAAAACACTTTAAAGGATCCATCAGGAATATTCAGTACCTCCAAAATCTAAAGTCTAGAAGAGTATCTTTTGACAAGACAGCTGCATTACAGGGAAATCTTTCTGTTAAAAGCAAAGAAACAAATCAACTTTCTTCCTTTTTTAACTCTGAGACACCCGGCCTGGAAAGAATGAAGGTACCCATCTAGTGCAGTTCATTTTGCCAAAAGTAACAGCCAACCAGGAAATGGAACAGTTAATTTTGCTTTTGTGTCATAAAAGTGTCCCAGGTAGCCTTTGTCGTCTTGTGCTAAGCACAAAATTGGCCCAGACTTAGCCTTGTTCAGAAAGGTGATTAAGAGTCTCTGCACCAGACAAGTGAGGATCCTACACCTTTCTCATTTCACTCCCAAGGTAACTGCAGCTCCCCACGTACACCCTTTGAATACTCAGCCCTTTGTCTTCTCACTTCTCCTTATGAAACACTGTTAAGAAGCAGCCTTCTCCAAAAAGAGCTGCAGGAGGTGGCCAACATTTTGTTACATTAATTAATTTCTTGGCACATATGGCGAGAATGGAAATCAATGCTAACCTATCTGACTTTGCACTGAAATGGATTACAAGTGCTCACACAACGTGTTACACTTTGTCATCTGGACTGGTGATAAACTTGGAGATTCTCTCACTGTTTAGTTTATTAGAACCATTTAGAGTGGCAGAGTTTGGGGGTGATTTTGTTCCCAACATCCAGCAGATAACAGCTGTCCCTGCCCATGGCAGGGGGGTTGGAACTTAGATGATCTTCAAGGTCCCTTCCAAGCCAAACCATTCTATGAATCTATATACAAGAGGATAAGAATAAAAATACTTCTGTAGTTTCCTATGACAAACGTATCAAGTTCTTAATAAATAAGAGCTGGGGAAATCAGGAATAGTTAAAATAATAAGCATAGACATTTCATTGCATTAAAAAGCAACACAAAAATAAAAGGGCTTCAGGCTGACTCAAAGGCTGTTAATGTGACCACTATTTAACCAAGACTTCCCTCAATACAAACAATACAGATGGTAACTTACAGCAAGAAAATGCAATGCTCTGTGCAAATAATATGGGATTTGTATCAGGTGTCAGGTGCATGTAGTCACTGTTTGTTGACCATCAACAGAGAGATGAGAGCAACTTATTTAGGGGGTCACAGTCCTCAAAGACAGATTGCAAGCATCAGGCAGAGCGAGTCAAGAGAGCAATTGCTGTTGCAGTTTTCCAGAGGGGCTGACAGGCTGCTAGACGATGGAAAAAGTACAGGTTCTCATGAGAGAGCCATTCAAAGCTGCTCTAAAGGAAACACTCATTGCAGAAATGCCCCTGAGCTCCCTATCTAATATGCAGAGTGGTTTCCTGCTTAAAGCCTGCCCAGTGTCCACCTCTGTAGGGAAGGAAGAGGTCTCCTGATAGCAAGCACCACGTAAACCAGGACTGTCTCTTCTGGAAGGCCAGCTGGACACACTGGGAGTTGTTCATCTTTTGTATGATGCTCTGGGGGCTAGAGCACCAAGACAAGTGGTCTACAGTTCCAAGCCAATCTACCTACTGCTCTAGAGTCTTCTATCCTTCTTCTATCCTGTCAGTTCTCCCATTGCTGGTCTACTCCTCTACTGTGCCATTCCTCCACACTAAACCAGCAAAAAAAAATAATGGAGAGCCTTTCACTGGCTTACTGTACAGGAAAAAAAAACCTCAACATGGTCAGATAACTCAGAGGCAATGTAAGAGAAGTGGTACTGCAGCTACCAGATGAGTCAACTTTGGCTGCTGCTGAACTATAGAGGGTTTCCTGGACTCTCCTCTCCTTGTTGAATCCAAATTCACAATTCTCACTTCCAAAATTGCACCCCATACAAAAAGGAACAACTTCCAGCTCTCCTCAAGAGCCCTCTAAGACATAGGTGGCTTGAGAAAGCAGCCACCCCAAGTGAAGTTTAAAAAAAAGAGTTTCTCTTCTTGGCTTTCAGGGAAGATACCAGCTTTTGAGATATCCTCAAGCTCAAATACCTAAATCTTGCTGTAAAATTTAACTCACTTTAAGCAGGAAAGTAATCATTGCAGCTCTTGCCCAGAATGACATGCAAGGGGAAAACAGTAAGGCAGAGAGGGACACAGTCACAATTCTCTCTCTCTATTCCTTCATTGCAGAAAAGAGAAACAAATAATTAACGCATTTCAGGAAGATTGTTTGCATGAAAGTAAAGCCACTTTGTAAAATGCAAGTGGGCAATGCCCTTTTAGATAGTTCTTGACTATTGTTAGATCAGTGATAACTTCTCTATGGTGGCAGTAATTTGCCAATTTGGATGGGCAAATCTTTCTCAGAGTTCCCATTGTACTTTCTCAGCTACAGCATTGTTCAGACAAGAGCTTCAAAGATTAAACTAAGCTTCTATTTTACAGTTGTGTAACTACTTAAAATATTTTGAAAGACAGGTCAGTATTTCTCAGCAGCTGTATACACCTTCCAGAACACAGAGATCAACATCCTAAAGAACAACAGGCAATTTGCATTTCAATTTTAAAAGTAGGTATTTTCACTACTTAGTCTGAAGTATATAAATATTATTTTGAAAGTATAAAACTAGGGAGAAAAGCTTAGGAAGCAGCACTGTCTGCTTTGAAGGGAGTACTTACCCATCTGCCCTTCTGGCCAGAGGTTTAATAGATTTCTATTTTTATAAAGGACATAAGGGGAGGGGGTGGCTCCATCAGTTTCCTACAGAAACCCAGCTGCCAAACTGGATGTGCCAAAGGGGAATTTTAGGGAATTTTAAAGAGATAACCTCTGCTGAGACTGCAATGTCAGCTTTGTAACCTCATGACTGGAACATGTGCAGCGAATGCTGGATTGAAAAAGCTGTGCTGTGGGAGTTAGAAGAAAGAAAAGGAGAAAACACGAACAGCACAGACCAGAGTTATTACTCTGTGATGAGAAGAGGACTGAAGCTCAAATACACTGTTAGTTCACCATGAGAAAAATACATCCATGGAGTAAGCTCACTTCGATTTGGGTATTTATTGATAATCTATGTGCACTTCCATCCTCTCAGACCTAATATGGTCTCTGCATTTTATGCTGATGCTGTTGTTCCATTTAGCAGTTCAGTTGCAGTGTATTTTAAACAACACACTGAGCCAAACTGACCTCTGGTTTAAATATTCAGCACAGAAATTGAAGGGGGTGGGGAGAGACAGGGTGAGAAAAAGGAGAGGAGTAGAAGCAGTGCCAATTAAAAGCAACCAACAATACAAAACCCAACCCAAAACCATTAAATAATCCATGATTGTTCAGTCTAGTCCTTCAACTTTTACTTAGCTTTTCTTTCATGTCAAGAGGTAAAAATAAACTAAATCCCCTTGGTTTAAAATGATCAAGACTTCTAATTTTACAGAAAATAGATAAAATACGGCATGCACTAATATTTACTCACCAAGATCATAATGTTTGAAGAAATTTAATTAAGCTAAGAAAGCTGCAAAACATTTGTGATTCAAAACTAAAATCAACATTCAAAACAGTAACGATAGCCAAACAACCCACACAAATACAGTAGCTATAAATACCTTCAAAAGTCTATAAAAATGTGTTACCAAGGAAGGAAATAGCATTACAAGTCTTACTCAGCGATTACAAAGTGAAATTAGTGATTTTCACTTAGACGGGTAAACTTCTATACTAAATTGCAGCAAGGGAAATCTCTTTAGGGTAAAGCTCCATTATGAAACAATTCTGATGTCCACCTGTCTTCTTTCCCTCCTTGCACAGAGCATAACCTAGCCCTTTTATTACATTTTACATAGATGGGGAAAAGATGATGTCATCACATTCACCTAGAAGAGAAGCAGTAATAAATACTCTTTAAATGGAAGCAGGAATGCTTTATGATATAAAAAATAACAGTTCCTTAAAAAAAAAAAATCTGAAAAAACCCCAAACATTTCAAAGTAAAAGGACTGTTAGAAAGCTAAAATAAATTAATAGTCTATGTTGCTAAAAGCAATCTACAAATCTTTATAATCCAATTCTCTCAACAGCTCTGGATGTGTAATCAGTAAATTATCAATCTGAGAGAAGCAGCTGTCTTCAAATTTAAAGATGTATGAGCTGTTTAGCCTGGAAAGTTGAGAGTGTTTAGAAAACATTTTCTGAACATCTTGGGCTAGAGTGGGTTTTGGGGGAGTTTTGGGGTTGGTGACTTTTTTTTAAGCACGCTGCCAAGCAAAGACCCTTAAAACCAGCTGATTTTATAAAGTGACACCTTAAGGCACACAGGGCTTACAGTACAACATGCTATCTTTACCTAAACGCTAGTTTATTTCATCCGTGTTTGTTCTTCCTGGGAAGCACTTCGCTGAGGACCAGTGGGTCCCTTGAGGAAAGAAGCTACTTCAGTGCAGTTTATCTCAATGTCTCTCCAGAAGAAAAGCCATATAATCAAATAATTAACATCCAGTGTAACTGTTCTGTGCATCAGAGAAGAAAAACAAGGCAAGCACCTATTTAAAAGCATTCCCTCTTCTACTTTGTTGCCTGTAACTGATCTGAAAATCAACATATTTCATCTTCTGAGTCAAAAAGAAAACAACTTGTTACATTGCATGAGGCTCTTCCACTGCCTTGCAGTATGAAAGCTTTACTAAGTCGGAAGGTTTTTACTCTATTGAATAAAAGTATTTCTATGATGTATTGTAAATCTTTACCTCCCTCAATTGGGAGGTAGGTTTTTATGCCTTTCAAAATTTATTATGTCTGCTTGACTGTGCTTTCCTAAAGATCCCCTTCAGCTTCTGTTCCAACTAGCAAGTGAAAACTCTCTCAAGTGCAGTAATATAAAAGGGGTAGGAAAGAAATTCAGCACATGAACAGAGCAGACACACAATGTAGTGCAGTGCTTTACGAAGCTCTAAAAAGCACATTACAGCTGGGTTCATGAAATATATGAATTTGAAGTACTTGCTATATAGGTCTTATAATTTATTAAAGTTTATATTATAAATAAAACCATGAAGTCAGTCCCAGTTGAAATGCATACATTTCCAAAGAAGCCCTACAAACTCAGCGAAACCTTCTGCCTTTTCCATACATCTTTCCCACCCACGTCCTTATTTATTTTCATTACATATTATTCATGTTCCAACTCTACAAAGTGCTATGCATTTTTAAATTTTAAATCATACCAGTAGTGCCACTGCGCTTAACAGGACCAACATTACTGCTACAACTAGAGATGCACACATGAACCTATGAGCTGAGGGATTTACATTGCAATATCCTTGGGGCAAGGAATACGGATTTGTCTACACTTCACGAAGCAGCACGTAATTTAGCTGGCAAACAGAAAATAAAGATTTCGGGTTTAAAATTTTCATAGATCATAAATGTGAAATTTAACCCCCCTGTTACACTGTTACCAGCAAGGCCAATGAGGATAGCAGAAACGCCAGAAAAAGCTCTGTAATGTGTCAGACTAAAAGGATCTCCCACAATATTTCTGTCTGATGACAATAGTCAGGAAAGGTACTACACAAGCTATGATACGAGAAATTTGCTATTAATTGGAAGACAAACCAGGAACCAATTTTTCCTGCTAGCCATTCTAGTGTGTCTTTCTGCACCATAGCACAAAAAGGGAGATAAAAACCTAAAACATGATTTTACAGACATGGCTTTACCAGGACACAATTATTGCTTTATAAATAATGCTGGAGTAAACAGAATCTGGATATAAATAACATTTCTTATATTAACTGTTTAATACATTGACAGAACCAAGCAGCAGGAAAATGCTTCTTATCATGAAAATCTCCTGCTTTTATTTTAAATACATAAACATTATTTTTTTTTTACCATCAAAGCAGGTGACTTTTGATTTTGTCTGTGAGAAGGAACAGAGATTTTAAAAAAAAAAGAATGGGGAGGAAAAAATAAAAAAAAAAGACAAGAGTGCACTTTCACACTGTTGACAAAGATTATAATCCAGAAAAATCTACCAGGTGAGCCAAAGCACAGCAACACAGCGTTTAGGCACATCAAGGAGAAATGCTTGTAAATTCCACTGGTCCAGTGAGCAGAGACACAGTTTTCATAATTTTATCATTGTGCTCCACGGCTGAGTGGCTGTCAGGCCAATGGCAAGGCACAGGTTCCCATTTGAATGACATATGGATTCACCCAACCAGAGAGATGTTAGAGCATTAAATACCACAAACAGACAGGACGAGAATACAAAAAGCCAAATTAGCGCTCGCACAACAGCACACTCCGGCAGGGAGCTGGCTACTCCCGCCTAGCGCATCCGCCAGCTCCCCGACGTTGGGGAAAGCTGTGTCCTCCAAAAAACAGCCTCTTGCCTCATAAAACTGGAAGACATGCTAAAAAATTGTCCTTCAAAGGGGGCGGGGAGGGAAATAAGAAAATATTTTTAAAACACTGGGAAATGTAGACTTAAGATATGTGAGGAGAGAGAAGTGAGCAGGAATTGCTGCTTCCCACGGTAATTCTAAAAAAGTGCCACGGAAAGTACATTTTACCTTTGTGGAAAACTGTTCGTCAGACAGAAGTGTTTA
Source organism: Ramphastos sulfuratus (assembly GCA_013399055.1). Taxonomy (NCBI): domain Eukaryota; kingdom Metazoa; phylum Chordata; class Aves; order Piciformes; family Ramphastidae; genus Ramphastos; species Ramphastos sulfuratus. The sequence continues at coordinate 123,719 of WBNM01002466.1, read as the reverse complement.
ACATGTTATATAAACATGTTATGCAGTGAAATGTAAAACACAGGGGGATTTTCATCACATTTATTGCATTTGTTAGCCAAAATGTAGCAGTCTTGTAATCACCATTGCTGCTGCAGTAAAACACCTCAGTAATATTAACAAGAATGTGCTTACAGTTCAGCTTGTTGAAGGGGGAAGAGATTATAGGGAACAACTTGGACCTAAAGAAAACAACAAAACCAAACGAAAACTCCAAGGAACTGTAGACAAGCATGCACCAAGAGAGCACGGGGCTGATTTCACCACTCTGAAATCACTCTTAGTGAACATACCAAACCCAAGTCACAAACTACTGAACGGTACCTAAGATATGAGCTGTCCCCTACCTTGGCCAAGACCACAGGGCAGCACAAGACACTGTCCCAGGCTAGGAACTACAGGGTTAACACTACAGACACAATGGCACCTGTCCACAGGAAAGGTTCAGACTTTGGGAAGCTGATGGAGGAATTGCATGAGCAACTTCTAGGCTTTGGCCAATAAACATAAGCAAAGTTCACAGGGTTTGTAAAAGCAAAATCACAGAAAGAACTGTACTCAGACTGCCTAACAGCCTCTCTCTGTTTACAGGCAACTTCTTGGGTGAGAAGGAAGGAGTGGGTGTCCTTGCCTTTGCAACCAGTTAGCAGCAGCTTCCCCACAGCTCCTAACAACCAGGGATAGGCCAGAGATGGTGTCTTTCACTGATTTTAAGGTTTATTTTATAATACCAGGATCCTCTTCTATTTGTACTGCATTTTTCCTGCTTTCATCAGTTTTCCTTTTAAGTACCATCACTACCATTTTGCCTATGCAGAAGACTTGGAGGACTTTATTTGGATCTGCAATGTTCTCCAACAATAAACTGAAATAACTGGGAGGGAAGATTATCATTAGGCATCCAGTCAAAATAGTCCTGATTAATTACTGCAACTCAGAATTCAGCAATCATCTCTTCCCAACCAAGAAATAACTACCCAACACAGTAATCTCTAAAAATCTTTATTAAGAGTTATTAAAAAAATAAGTTGTGTGTGATTTAAAGTGACTAGATTTGTACTTTACCAACAAAAAATCCTATTTTTTCCTTTAAAAACAAAAAATCCAGTACAATACCACTCACTATCTGTCATCTCTTATTTGTTTTCAGTATCTCCACACACATCACCTGGTAGACCCCAGTAAACTGTACTACAGCTCAAGTTCTGTCCCAGGGTTTATCCCAGCAGTACCTTTTTCACTTCTGAATTTATTTTGTCTGAGAAATTCATATTCCAGCAGGACTTTTAATTGAACACATGCAACAACTATCCTCTCATCTTATTTTCTTTAGTTAATTACAAAGAATCTGTTTCAGGACTACGTACACCAAAGTACTAGGAAAAAAAAGCCACTCTGACTCAGGGAAAAAACAAAACAAATTCATTTAAATATTTCACTAATTGTTCTTCATATAAGCATGTAGCATGCCATCTGAAAGGACAAGATGAAGAGCAAATAAATCAGAGACTACAAAACTTATCTCTTAGTTATTTTAACATCTAAGAGCAGAAAAATTATTTCAAAGCTACCAAAGTATACACAGAACGGTGATGGTAAAACACAGAAAAGTGGATGTGAAGTAGAATTGTCACTGATGTCCTCCTTAAAATACTATCTTAGAGAACAACTCTTATACCCTCTAGGCTAATCCATTCCCATGCTCTGTGTTGGAAAATGATACTCGTATTAAAAGATCCATCAAAGCCCGCCCTTCCTCAGACAAGGGAAAGGCGGCGGCAGAGCTAATGGAGAGAAACCCTCCGAGCCATAGGCAGAGCAAGAGTCCCCTTGCCATTATCTTTCCCCACTCCACCATGCTAGGGAAGTTGGCAGACAGAGACAGAACTCCCAATTCAAAAGCACAAGTGCTTCCAAAAAAGCTCAGGAAATGGGGAGCGTAAGGCTAAAGATTAATAGGATCTTAAGACTCAAAGTGCAGGACAGAGAAGGAGCAAAAAATAAATTTATGCCTATAACCTACCAAAATAAACCCTAAGAAAACAGTGTTATTCACATTCCCTTTTTTTTTTTTTTTTTTTAAAAAAACTACATGGATGCAAATTTCAATGCGTGATATGGAGATGTGAAAACTCCGACAAGTGATTTTGGGATATTTTTGCTTGTTTGTTTCTAATAAAGTGGTGTACCAAGTAATCGCAGAAATTACTACATGCTTTTAGACATTTTCAACTCATAATGAAACCACTTCTTACACATACAGAAAAAAAAGGTCTGTCAAAACAGAAAATAAAAAGTTACAAATGTGACTATTCAGACTTGACTGTAACTGTCAAGAACATGCAAGTTACCACTTACAAATAAAAATGAAATTATTGAAAAGAAAAACCATTATTCTGAAAACAAAAAAATGAAACAAAAATTTTCAATTCCCACTCTCCAAATATTTATTTCAAAGTCAATTTTCTTTCAGCAGCTGACAGAAGACTACATTTGCCACATTTTCCAACAGCTTACAGGTACCCAAAGTAATGTATTGCAGCATACTGGCCTACATAAGTAAAACGTGGAAATAATTCAGAATTAGTAAGTATTTAACAAAGATAAGAGAATCACAGAATCATTTCAGTTGAAAAAACCTCTAAGATCGAGTACAATCGTTGACCTAACACCACCTCCCATGACATTAAACCATGTCCCAAAGTGCCAAGGCCACACGTTTCTTGAACACCTCCAGGGATGGTGACTCCACTTCCCTGGGCATCCTATTCCAATGCCTGACCACTCTTTCGGTAAATAAGTTTTTCCTATTACCCAATTTAAAACTTAAAAGCTCCCCTGGGACAGCTTGAGGCCATCTCCTCTTGTTCTATCTTCAGTATGGTGGATACATACTATCAGGCCCCGCAGACTTGCAGATGTCTAGGTGATGCAGCAGGTCACTAACCACTTCCTCTTGGATTATGGGGGCTTCATTCTGCCCTCCATTCCTATCTCCCAGCTCAGCGAGCTGGGTATTCAGCAAACAACTAGTCTTACCACTAAAGACTGAGGCAAAGAAAGTATTGAGTACCTCAGCCTCCTCTTCATCCTTTGCCACTATGTTACACTCTGCATCCAATTAAGGATGAAGATTCTCTTTAATCATCCTTTTTCTGCTAATATATTTATAGAAGGATTTCCCGTTCTCTAGCAGCGAAAGCCAAATTAATTTCCAGTTGGGCTTTGGCCAGGTGTGCTATGTTAAATTTATATACATTTTTTTTTTTAAGTAGTTTCCAGAAACCTGTAGGGAGATAGACACTACACTGAGACAGTGGAACATGACTTTCTTAGACGGTACCATAATTTTAACATGGAAAAATCCTGTATCCATCCCCAGGGCTCAAAAAAACTGACCAACTCTTTCTGACTCTGTTTCTCAATCTCAACATTAACTTTCTCAAAGTTAATGACAATGGAGTTACATTTTTACTAAATCAACTTCTATCCTCTCTTTCCAAAATCGGTTTGAAACTAAAGGCACAAAAGACTTGAATAGCACTGGTGGTAGCGGTTTTGAGTCAGAAAGAAACATAGCTTGATGCTTAATGTTTGAGCTGCACAGCTCAGAGTCTTTTCAGAGATGGTATTTAATTGAACTTCAAGCTTTCAGAGGCATGAAGCCTCACAAGCTATTGCTTCTTCCACCTTGGTGCAACAAAGGACCTGTGTGAATATCACCTGATCTCCTGACGAAGTAGGTATTACAGTAAACAAACACAGCTCTTCTAACACTCACTAGTGTACACTTGGAAACTGTAATGATTTACCTTTTGAGTTTAAAAGACAATATTCAAACACTCATATCTCCTACTCCCCAACCCAATTTGTGTACTGAGTGGAAATAATAAGAAGGATACAATTGTGAGCAGTTGTGAAAACAAACAGCTGTCATCTAGCTGAACAAAGACACAAAAAAGTCAGGACTGCACTCACTCCATCTCCAGTGCTTTTTCAACTGATGACCAAGCAGTGCATAATGGAGTAACAGAAGATGATGACTGAAGAGGGGTAGGCAGAAAGCAGCACATTAACAAGGTAACAATGCCTGTACTTAAAAAACCCCAACTTTTCAATTTATCGTAACTGAGATACTCAGTTAAAAAGCTGTTTCTAGATTAAGAGCGTCCTTGGAAAAATACCCTGTACTTCTGATTTCAGAGCCAATAAGATAAACACCAAAGTCCCACAGGAAGACGAATGAGTCCTAGGCATTCACCCAGGAGGAGGAAAGTTTCATGTATTAAGATGTAAAATTGCACTAAGAATACTAGCTAGGTAGAAAGTTAATGATAGCTTGATAGACATGATTTAAAAAAAACACATGGATAGATGGCAGTCAGTGCCTATTACTGCGAGGCTAGAATGGGTTTATTTTAATTAATGTTCTACCTAAACTCTTCCTTCAATAGCTACTAATTACCATTAAGAACTACCAGCTATATTTGCAGATTAAACATTCCTCACCACCCTAAAGACCCAATTTTAGAGGCTGCATCTACAACAAATTGTTTGTTACACTGTTTATGGTACCACAGAAACCTTTACATCTGTTTAAATTTGTGGTAAGATCCTTTGATGTAGGTCTTTTATAAAAAAACTTGTTGAACAGATACTCACATAACCAATGCCTCTTTACTGTACATCGAAAGAAGGAGATGAAAAAATTGTCAATGTACTACATAACTTTAGAGTAAAATTAGAGGACTCCCAGTATTTGATGCAATCTTCAGATTGACTTAAATCCTGTAGCTTTCTCTTTGTTTCTGAATACACTTAGGAACAGAAAAATAAGAAAGATTTTATCTTGAAGATGCAATTTTTTAAAATAGATTGATCTATTCTCTTTTAAAAGGATATGATTCTACAATCCCTCATAGGTGAGATAGTGGGTTTAATATCTAAAGGAAAGTACATATTTGTCTTTATGTCAATCTATATGAAAGAAAAATCACTAGGAAACTAATAATAAAACACATGCACTGCAAGGATCCATCTACATTCCTATTTTGTGGCTCAGATTTGACATATTATTTGCTGTATCCAGAAATGTAGTATTTCTGTATGCACATAAATCTTGACAAAAAGATCTTATTTTAGTCATGCTGATCCTATTTTTGAATTTATTTAATACTCAGCTATAAAAAGCAAATACTATGCCATAATTGAAAAGGATATCAGAGTTGAGAAATACTCCTGACTGAAAACACTCTCTGGATGAATAAAAGAAAATTCCTACTGTCTTTCCTTCAAAACAATCAATAGAATAAGACAGATATATACAGACATTGGAGAAACTAATACACAAATTGCAACAAAAACTAAAGTCTGACCAGTTTCCACACACGCACATTTTAAATCTCAATCATATTCTTCCTCACAGGATTGTGAGTTTAATGGAAACTGTACTGTATGCATCCATGAGAGACTTGTGTTAAGCATTTTGACATCTGTTTAAAGCTAGTCACACAAACCAAAAGAAGTGAAAGTTCTAGTAGAGAATCTCTTTAGGGGAAAAAAAATTAATCTGTTCTCCTGCAAGACAGAATCTCTCATTTTATACGACTTAACTGAGAAACTCCATGAGAATATATTGGTTATAGCACAGCCAAAGGAATAGCATTGTGTAACTATGTGCTATCCCTCCCCTATGAAACACTGAAGAACAAAAAACTAAATTTAAAACCAATCAAACCCAGAACACCAATTATGACAAAACCTTGACTATTAGCACAGCTACAATTCTTCAGATAAGATTTTTAACAGCATTTGTTTTCTCCATCTGTCTTTTTTAAAGACTTACTTCATCAGTGAGTCAGATTTTGGACAACATTTGATGTGGTGCCATTTAAAAAGAAAGAGAAATGAGGAGTAGGAAGTTCTTTTATGAAATAAATGCTGCTATAATCCAAGGCAGATCTGGACTGTGACAACAAATTTCTGTCAAATAACAGTATACCTGATGTTTATATTGTTAAGACTTATTTAGGAAATGTGAACAAAAAACAGGCTTTCCAGACAGTCTCAAGGAACTCAAGATTGTAGTGCATGTAACATATTATAAGAAAATTAATAGATACACATTTAATGAAATAATTTTGTGTTTGCCTGTTGCTGCTATACACAGGAGTAATCGCACACTGAAAGCAGATCTGTATTGTTTGAGTGACTTCTGCAATTTTTATTCTCCATGCACAAAAGTCACTACACATCTACAAAGAGAGCAGCAAGAGGACCAACTACAAGAGTTTTTACTCTTGTTATTTAGCTTCGCAATCAGTATTTTGGTGAGTGGATCTCCTGAATGGAGATGAAGTTCACGTGGTAAGAATGCACTGACAGCACATTTTCCTTACAAAAAACCAAGATTTACTAGCCCCTCTGTAAGAAGTGCCTACCTAAACAATGCTTTTCTAACAGGCTGCCAAAACATGCCAAATCAAAGCCAAAACTTCTTGTGCAGTGACCTCATTACTTCTCACAAATGGGACTGTCAAAGAAAATCCTATGCTAATGTATTTTGTAATCATTATCAGTCAGCTGTTGTCCTTCTGAATACATCTGGTTTCAGAAGTCAGACAAAGCATCTTGACAGAACACTCTTCTATAAACAAAATAATGGAAACTCATAAATTTCTTTTAAGCATTTATTAGGTCCAGAATGGAGCTGCTAGACAGACTAGCATGAGGCATCATGCACAGCTTTGGCAGACCTAATCACAGCCACCAAGATGCCTTGTTTCAAGGACATGAGCGTTAACTTTGAAATTACCACTTATTTTCAAACTACATTCACTGTGACAATGCAGCCAAGCAAGCTGATCTAAGTGCCAGAGATTCACCCTCCTCTCCCTTCTCCCAGCGTTTGCTCCCCACTTTTTTTTTTGCACCAGTCTGGGTACAGACTGAGCCATTTCAGTGCACAAAACCAGTATAAAACTAAACCTTCTCCCCTTCTTCCAAACTGGGGAAAAAAAAAAAAAAAAACAAACCAAACCAAAAAAACACAGAGGTAGAGAGAGAAGAAAAGTCTCACATCCACTCAGCAAAATGCTACACAGCATCACTAAAATTGCCAAGCCACTGTGCTGATCCATATGGAATGCAGGAAATCAAAACTGAATCGCTCTGCCACAAGGAAAAGACGATCATAAAAAAATTAAGGAAACTTCTTTTCTTATTTCAAATCCCCCAGGATCTGAAATCAGGGGGATATATTTGCCACAATGGCAAAATACACGTAACAGTGACATGACTGATGCACACTTTATTTTCCTTCACAGAAAGCATAAAAAGCATAAGATCATCTTAGAAGCATTAAAAAAAAAAATTTATAAGAAAAATACAATCACTCCAATATCCAAGACACATTAAATACAGATACACAGACATCCTCACTGAATTGTCAGTAATTAGTCTTTCCCTTGAAGACCTTAAGGAATTCATAATTATATATAAAGTGTATTGGTGAAGCTGACAGACATTATCACCTCAGCATAACAAATCTGTTTTTCCAATCTGTGGCAGAGCTATGAAGCCCACCACTTACTCTCAGCACTTTGGAATGAACTTTTCCTAAACAGAATTACATTTTGCCTGTTAATCTTCTGATACTAATTTAGTTTGCTAAATATTTTCCCCATTTCCTTTCTACCAAATACGTTTTAATGTGTCTAGCACACTGTAGTTTTTTAAGCACTTGGGTAGTCAATCCACATACATAATCCAGTTTTCAAAGTCATAACATGCCTTGAGGGATGTGAAAGGTGTTAGGAAAAATAAATAAGGCAGTGAGAGTTTTTGGTTCAGTCAACCAGCCTGAAGTTACATTTTTGTAATGTGTATGTATTCTTAGCCACTTTTAACTATGTGTTAAAAACACAAAAACAAAGAATTTGTAACTCTTCCATGAGCCATGAAAAACCTCTGCAGTTCCCTGGCGTAAATGCAGAAGGTAGCAGATGAAGAAGAAAGAGGGTCACTTTCTTACTACCAACTGGTTTTCAGTGTTGAGGCTGCTTAAACTCTTCAGTAACAATCTGCTTCAGTGGCTAAACCGAAACCAGTATTTAACAAACTCAACAAAATTGCAACAAAAGCTTGCTGAAACCACTGGCACTGGAAAGACAAAATTTGTCTGAAAGTTAGAGACTATATAAATTATTCTTTAAAAACATGTTGTCATGATATTGCCAGCAATCTTAAGACATAAAAGGCTGACATCTTATTTGTTCAGTTTGAGCCCTGCATGTCTACAATGGTTACAAAACTAAACAATAACATTTTAAATAATTTTTCCTGAAGTTTTTTTATTTCAAGAACCGTTTTCCGAAAGATTCAACTGTCTTGTAAGTGAAGCATCTCCAAAACAACCCTAAACAGTTGCAGAAAACAAGGAAGGATGAAGGAGAAAGACAAGCTTAGATGTTTAAAATATTGCCATTACTAAGGACATCAAGGTAAAAACTGAAAGGATGAATTGAAGGTATGCTCAGTGCTCAAAGCACACTTCTGAAATACAAGATAACAATTTGTCAGAGAACATCTTCTCTTTATCTCCCTCAGAGGGTTGTAAGATTATTCATCTTCGTAGCACAAAACACTGCAAAACTACAATTCCCAATGTACCCTGCAGCCCATTCAATTACCACAAGTGCATGGGTCCTTGCTAAGGGGAGGCAGATTAGTTTCAAGAAAATATAAACCAAGCTCTGCTATGCAGTTCCCGTCTCTGAGTGGCTAGGCATGTATTTTTCCCATGCTCAATTTCCCTTGCAGGAAAAGTAGAGGGAGAATTAATCAGATGAGAGAGGCTGAATGATACTTTTGGTATCCTGTGAAAGAACAATCTCAAGGTGATACTGGAAATACACAGCCACTTTTGGAATGGATTTTGGCAATGCCTTCAACTCGACTATATGATTCGGAAACAGTCATCTCAGAGCAGAAGGGTATGTTACTGGGTTTCCACTATCCTCCAAAACACTTCAAAGCTCAAGTTCAAATAATGAAGGGGCACTCGTAAGCAGAAATAAATCTTGGTTGGATCCAGAAAACAGGATCCAACCTGGACAAACTGCATTTCCCCTCTCTGAGTTTACATCTGTGGTCCAGTGCTCTGGAACTATGGAGCAGCTTTTGCAGACCGGAAAAATGTCTCATCTACTGCTACAAAAGAAAGCAGGCACACAGCACACATGTGCATGCATATATATGGATGACACCATCTGAGACACATCCTTTCCAGCCCTAAAGTCACAGCTACCACACCAGGGCTTGATGTGACAAGTTAAGACTAAGAGAGAGTGCAACTTCACCTGAAACACCTCTGATACATGGTTTTTCTGGGAGGTTAAATGGGGCTGGTCATGGGGAAATTAGGGAAGAAATCTTTTACAATGAGGGTGGTGAAACACAAACAGGTTGCTCAGGAGAGGTGGCGGGCACCCCATCGCTCAAAATATTCAATGTCAGGTTTGACAGGGTTCTAAGCAACTTAATTCAAGTTAAAGGTGTCCCTGCTTACTGCAAGTGGACTAGATAACTTTTAAAGATCTGTTTAACCCAAAACATAGTAAGATTCTATGAAATGTTTTATTGTCATCATATGGTTTGAGCTTCATGACCTCACCTCTGTCCCGCTCCCTGGCTCCTCCATCCCACTCCCCAAGCTCAGGAAAGTCAAGGGGTGTATTAATGGATGGAATAGAGGGACACCCCCATCATGCAAGCACAAGGGCTCTAGCAGCACCAACCTGCCAACAAAGCCTCCATGGTGTCCAATAATGGCAGGAAAGATGTATCTAGTCAGTAACGAAAGCAGAGATCTCTCCACAAAAGTGTACAAACCATAATGAAGCAGTAACTAGTTACATTTATTGAATCCACTACTTCATCAGAAGGAAAAATAAACATGTCATACAGAAGATCAATGTCACGCTCTGGAAAATCAAAAGAGAACATGGTTTAGGAAGAACACAGAGGAGCCATCTGCCACCCCACAGAGAAGACAAGGAGTCTCACCCTGGAGCTGGATAACAGCAGTTTGTCCCAGAGGCTCCATGGGTCAAAACAAGTTAGATATTGAATTTTACTTTGCAGATATAAACAACTGCCTATGCCAGTACCCACCCCATTACTGAATTAACCAGTGGGGAGGGGGCAGTTGGCTTGTAGCAGATTTACTGCCTGACACTGCAAGACCATTAATTTATCTTACAGCTCTTTTATTGGCACAATCTCTGCTCTCTAATGGCGCTCTTTTCCTGACTATGAGAAATTATTGGGCAGTTTGTGCTAACTGCTTTCCTGTCATGTTTCATTTCCAAACACCATCTTCTGTCAGTTTATCCCCATTCAACCCACAGTGACTGTCAATGTGAATACAGATGATCTGTTCATTTTTAAAATCATCTGATTTTGAGTGTAGTTTCCACCTCCCCCACTCCTTGAACTTAAAAAAAATCTAACCAAACCCAAGCAAAAAAACCGCCACCAAAAGCCTAACCAAGCCAAACACTAAAACCCAACCCAACCAACCAAATAAAATAAAATAAAAAAAAAAACCAAAACAACCACCAAAAAAAAAACCCCAAAAACCAAAACAACAACAACAACAACAAATCAAACTCCCAACCAACCACAAGAACAGAAAAGCCCCCAAAGCACTAGTAGAGCAAACCTCAGCATTACAGGAAATATATTCTGCACATGTCATTGACCCATTTACATTTCACCTTGACAAAAGCTAAGATTTGTTGAAAATGGAATGAAAAACAAACAAATGGGGGGGGGGGAGGGGAAAACACCACCAAACAACCCCCAAATCGCACCACTTCTACAGAGTTCTATCCGTTTATGAACATTTTACAATGAGGGTTTGTTTTTTCTATTCCTGCTTATTCCACTAATTTTTCTATTCCTGTTCATTCCACTGAATTTTAGCATTTAACCAAAAGGAGACGCTCTTCTTGAGGGGCTGAATTCTCACCTCCTAGCACCCACAAACTTGCATCCTCACTGAAATGCTTTCAAAAGGCAGTAAAATCCTGTAAAGATTGGAGGGAGGCATGGGAGGGTTAAAAAGAAAATAAGGAATCCCTGGAAATGGTCCTGCACTGCAATTATGTAACTCAATATCAAAGGTGCGAAAGCTAGAATGAAAATATTTGATGTGACAGCTCTTCACCTCAGTTGTAGCATGCCCTATCTAAATAGCAGGAGACCAGATGGTAATTTTCAAGCACATTTAGACCGGAATGCAAACGATACTTAAAAATAAATACATAAATAAACAAATAACAGCACACATGGAATAAATAAAGCAAGGCATGTGTAGAGGGAGAGAATCTCTTACTAGGCTAACCAACATAGCTGGGGAGAAAAAAAAAAAAACCAAAACAAAACACACCACACACACAAATTCACAGTCACACAGGCCCTTCTTCTTCAGATCTGACACGTACAATTTATTTCTAAGCTAAACCACCAAACTGTGGAGTAATACAAATATGCATACACTTGTCTTGGCAAAAGCTTTGAAGTTCATTGGTATTAAATCAGCAGCCTGATAAGCTGTGAAAACTCTGTCCTTTCAAATGAAGAGTTTTTGAATATTTGTTTTGAAAATTTTAAGTGAATAAGGAGACTACATAAAATTTGTTCAAACACCCACTGCTACCTACAGATTTATGCAATGTCAGATGCACCCTCAAACTCCAAATTTTATAAGAAGCAATAAATCATTTTAATATTAATAAAGACTGGTTTCAAAATGTGCTTGCTCCACAGATAATTCTGAATAGTTTTCCAACTGTCCAATCAAATAAATCAATATCTAGGGTCATGGCAGAGGTGGATTTGTGAGCTATACATGGTCTGTATTTAATTGTCATAGTAAATCCCAGATTTAAAGCATCACTACAGCTGACAGAGCCAAGAACAGCCGGTGCTGTTACTAAGAGTGGTGCCTACCACTGCCCAGGAATCCATGCTGTCAGGATGTTTCTGGATATGGAGATATATACACCACCATATATATGTAGGAGTATGTATAATACATCTGTGAATATATATGTCTATATATATAATGTCAAAGATAAAATTAAAGAAAACTGAGACCAGATGAAGAGAAATGACAGAAACATATGGTAAATTGTTCTTAAGGATCTACTAATTGCCAGTATGGATGGCGGAAGGGGATGCCCACATACACACATTTCCCAGTTCTCCTCATCTATACAGTAGATGATGTTTTCCTGATTATCTTTTCAGGATTATAAATGGCAAATAAATGACAACTGGCCACTGACAACTACATGGAAGCTGCTACAAATTTTATGCTTAAACTGATGTGTTTTTACAGAAAAACAGTTTGCCCACTTCATAAAGCTTCTCAAATTGCTTTTACACAGACTATTCTGAGGAGGTATACACATATACATGCCCACTTCAGTATCAATCTTCAGGGTTGCAGTAACATCTTTTGTCAGTAAGTTATGAAAGAAAACATAAAATTAATTGTGCCTAAACAAACCAGTGAGCATCCTTACCTCAATAATCCTGACATTAATTATTCCAAAACCCTGATGCCTCATCCGGAGCAGCAGCATCTAAAATTAACAACTTCCTCTGCCTGCATAGCTACCTATCCCATACATGCCCTTGTCAGCTTATGAAACAGTTGCCGTAATGCTCCTTTTCTAGTGTAGTGAACCAGTTTTATCACCCCACTGTCGTACACTGCTGCAAACACCTACTTGACGCCTACTCTCAGCATCAGCCATATCGTCCCTTGTGTATGACCACTGGTTTCTGCTTCCCCTTCTCACCCTCATTTTTGAAGGCCTACTACCCAGTTCACCTGTAGACTTTCTCCTATGTTGCTACCGTCTTGAACATGGACTCACATGCAATGCAGAAAATTCCTGCTACTCTGAAAACAAATCCAGAACCCTGATGATGCGAGAGGCACAGTTTCTTATAATGGTAATAAGGCATATTTTGAGCTGACACCAATTGAGACTGGAAAGACTTCAAGATAGGACTGTATTAACAGAAAAATTATTGATTGATAGATACAAAAAGATAGATGGATAAAGTGCTGAGATAAAAGCAACTAATTGCGACATCTACAGCACAAGCGTTTCCACATTTGTTAAGAGCCTGTTAGACCTCCAGCATATTTAAAACTGAGATTTCACTTCCATATCTTTGTGATTCAACAATTTCTACTCAATAAACATTATTTGGGTAAAATGCTACTGAATTATGCAGCACCAGGTAGATATTTTATCATTTATTTGCAAGTATCATGCATTTTGTAATAAATTAGCATAACAGTTCAGCAGCAGTCAAAATTTGTACCCAAGCATCCTAATTACCAGGATTCTTTCTGTATTCCAACTCTAGTGTGTTAACCTCATTTGCTCATTAGTATGTAATATACATACATTACTAAAAGCACACAAAAATGAAATTATCATAAACATGTAACTACAGTTACATTTTTATTAGGTTTACAGAAATTTGGAAATAAGTCAGAAACCTACATATAAATTGTAATAAATTGTGTATTAAGTTTAATTTACTCTCCAAAATACTCCTGAAAGTTCTAAAGTGAAGAATTACATTTTAAACAAAAACAAGTAATAACTGTCTATTCATTGTCTAGAAGAAACAGAGGTTATAATTTGAAATAACCTGAGTATATTGTAGCATGGCTCACAGGCATTTAAAAAAATATAGTCATTTATGAGCTATTAATATAGTCAGGTTAAATTGATGTGATTGAGTCACAGTTTAATCTACTGTATAGTTTTATGAATTTGCTTAACTTGCTTTCTTGTGGTCAATTTTGGACAGTAAACTGTTCAAACAGTATTAAAACCCTTACTCCTAAAGTACATCAAGGCAGGGAAGAACAGATACAGTGGAGTGTTCAGTATGTGTACACTTGCATACATTCTCACATGGAAATTGTAAGCTACATTGTTGAGGTTTTTATTTCTCTGTTTGATTTCACACGAGCAGTGAGAATCAAGATGGATGTCTAACAAACACACAAAATGCAAAAATCATTCTCCAGAAGTGCCTCCCACAAATGCAGTAAAACCTTCCGAGTCCACACCTGACCTCCTTCCTTGGATAAACTCTGTAATCGTGATCAGAGGGACACATTTGGAAAAGAAAAACAGAGTAGCTTTAAAACAGAAGAGCTTCACAGTTTAAATGGGCTTTATGGAACTGGACCCAGTCAAATTCATGAGAATTCAGAACCACAAAAATTATTAAAGGGGGTGGAACATCTTCCTTGTGAGGAGAGACTGAGGGAGCTGGGACTCTTTAACCTGAAGGAGACTGAGAGGTAACCTCATTAATGTTTATAAATATATAAGGGTGAGTGCCAGGAGGATGCAGCCAAGCTCTTCTCGGTGATGCCCAGTGACAGCACAAGGGGCAATGGATGGAAGCTGAGGCATAGGAAGCTCCATGGAAACCTGAGGAAAAATTTTTTCACTGTGAGGGTGACAGGAAGTTGCATGTAAAGATGAGGAGGAAGTTTTTTTCCTGTGAGAGTGACAAAACACGGGAACAGGCTGCCCAGGGGGGTTGTGGAGTCTCCCTGTTTGGAGATATTCAAAACCTGCCTGGACATGTTCCTGTGTGATCTGGTATAGATGATCCTGCTCTGGCAGGGAGGTTGATGATCTTTTGAGGTCACTTCCAGCCCCTAACATTCTATGTGATTCTGTGAAAAACCTTTGTGTTTCCCACTCATTGAGTCTCCTGTTCAGAAGTCCTTCCCAAGAGCAACCGCTGTCATTAGTGCTCCTTACAGACACATTTGCTCACGCTGTGGAGACCACTGCACCCCACAGACTCGCCTGTTATCTCAAAAGCCTGTTTTCATCTTCCGGAGGATGCAGGTATTATCTTGCTTGTGATTTCATGCAAGATGCAAAACAGCATTTCTACGTCTTCTGAATCTTACAGTTTACCTGGGGTGTTTTAGAAGAAATAAGAATGCCCCCCATCTCCAGAAGGCATTTTCATACCTCTTATATGCATTTTAAATTACTGGCCTGATGGAACACATCTCAGACATAGAGAACCTGTCTCCACAGGAACCACGCACTTTTGCAAAAATAAGAACCATATTACATTATTTTTAGTAAATTGAGTTCCTCATTTCTGAAGGCATAACAACATGCTCCAGGTTTAACACACTGACCACATTTCTGGAACATGACATTCACTAGAGAAAGAAAAACAAATACTCTGATTGCAATAATGCACAAGGAAAGTGATTTTGCATTCATGTCACTCAATACTTTAAAGACCAAGCTAATTTTCAGATCTTTAGGGGTTATTTTGATTGTTTGAAGATATTCTCTAACACTCGAGAAGACAGTAAGCATATTACATGGCATCTGCACAAGGCCACACTTCTCCAGTCAACGTTCTTTCCTTGTCTGTGAAAGCATAGTCCATGTTATAGGCCTGTACACTGAACTGAAAAAAAAATCTCCTTTAAAATATCTCTTTCACATATTCAATTGTACACAGATTCAGGCCAAGAGACTTGGATCAGTTCCTCTTAACCTAAAAAGTTATTCAGTTCCTGGGATGTCTTATGATAGACCACATTCTCCAGTTCACTGCAGCCATCTGAGCTCCATCTGCACTAGTCCCACAAAAGTGGAACTGAAAACCAGATTCCATTTTCTAGTATCACTTTCTGTTACTGAGCCAAATATCACATTAAATGCTTTTAAACTGTAGGACTGCACAAGGAACTTGCACTCGACTATCTACCATGACTTTCAAAGTTTTCTGTTGTTACTTCTTCAGAATAAAGTGATACGCTCTGAGACCTCTATTTTAGTTCCTGTATCACAGTGATTTTATTCAAATCACACTATTGTATTTCAGTCTAATCTTCATTTAAATCAACAAGCAGGAAAATCTGGTATGAGTAATACATTCTAATCCTGTGCTACACTAATTATTTTTTGTTATTATTTTAAAGAAGTGTAGTCTCACTGATTGGTAGCTACTCTGTTCCATCTTATTACTAGTTCTAGCTTTTACACTACACTTGGCAAGTATTTAAATGTCCACACACACTTAAGCAATTATGTACTTAAACCAAATATTTATTTAGTTCTTAAATTTAACATGCTTATTAAATTAGAAAAAATGTTAAACAGAATGTTTCTTTCTTCACAGATAATTTTTTTTAAATTCGCAATTAGTGCTCATTTACAGCTGAAGGAATTTGACTCCTTTTAAAATGGGTCTTCGTTAAAGAAACCACTTTAAAAACAAACTTGATCCACATTCAAAATATACTCATTAAACAAAACAAGAAAGAGCTTCAGAAGCGAAGCTTTTAATTCTAAAATTCTGACAGATGCTGAAGACAAACAGCAGGAGAGAATTAAGTTTTTGCTCAATTATTCATTTACTAAAAAAAAACTTTAAGCCATTTCCGAGCATCGTCTATAGAAAAATAATTCCTCCCAACCATCATCTTATAACCATTCCCATCTTTGTGTTGCTGTCCCTCTGAAAGTGGAAGACATGTTTGTACATGCACACTATATATCTACCAATCTATACGCATCTGTGGTCATTGACTTTATGTTCTTACTTATTTTAGCTCAACTTGTTCTGCTACACCATACAACTGAGAAATTGCACCAGTACACATTATGATACAGAGAAGGACCTGGTGGACAAGTTAACTATGCACCAGCAGTGTGCTCTTGAGGCCAAAAAGGCCAACTGTATTCTGTGGTGCATTAAGAAGGTGCATGCCTACCAGGTCAATGGAGGTTCTCCTCCCTCTTCACTCTGCCCTACTCAGGCCACATTTGGAGTACTGAGGCCAAGTCTGTGCTCCCCAGTTCAAGAGAGATGGAACTACTGGAGAGAATCCAGTGGAAGAGGACAAAGATGATTAGGGGACTCAAGCATCTCTGAGGAGGAAAAGGTGAGAGACCTGCCTGTTTAGCCTGGAGAAGACAGGATCTTACCAATGCTTATAAATATCTAAAAGGCTCATGCCAACAGCCTAGGGCTAATCTTGTTTGGTCATGCCCTGTGATAGGACACTGGGCAATGGGCACAAACTAAAACACAGGAAGTTCCACCTAAAAATAAGGGGCGGTTTTGGTTGTTTTTTGTTTGGTTTTTTTTACTTTGAGGGTAATAGCATGGGACCAGGCTGACCAGAAAGATTCCTGTGCAACCTGATGTAGGCAAACCTGCTTCACCAGGGGGGCTGGACTAGATGGACCTCCACAGGTCCCTTCAAATCCCTAGTACTCTGTGATTCTGTGAAAAAAAAAAAAATACTAGTTTACTTCTATGACCAGTTCTTTTTTATCTGCTTTTGAATTCTTCAGTGTCAGACATGATGCTTTTCCAGACAAAGTGTCACCTGCATTTACTCACTCAGTTTTTAACAGAAGTTCTTAAGGGTTTCAATGCTGGCAGCAAGTGGTGTTCAGTCCATGCCTCCTCTGACCTCCTGGTGGACGTAACATTGTCAAAGGACTGGTCATCCTGTTTCCACTTTTTCAGTGGTACCTAGCAGCCACTAGTCAGTACCCTCATCTCCTGCCTTTTCTACCAGAACAGTAAGTTGGAAGCGTTTAAGATCATTTGCTTTTGAGTACTCGGTGATTCAGAAATACGTAACACCTCTCTTGATACAGAGTACCACTTTCCCTCCCCTTCTACCCATTCAATTCTCTCTAAATAGGTTATAACCATTTATTTTCATATTCCAATCCCATGAACCTTCCCACTAGATTTCAAGTAATACCAAGTACATGAAATTTATAATTGCCAATAAGAAATTTCAGCTCCTCTTATTACCCTGGCTGCCAGCATCAGAGTATAGACAATTAAACATGGTGGCTTGTTTTTTTCTCCCTTCTGTAATGTCTGGATACCCTTTTGTTCACAAAATCATGATTAAGGTTTCAACATGTTCTTACAAGTTCCTGTAATCTTACCCTCCACATCCACTGCTGCAGCTCACAAGCTCTTCCACCTGTCCAAGCCAAAGTGTCCCTCAGTAAATTGTTTCTTCAGATACTGGATGAAGCCAACCCTTCCCTTTACAGATGTGAACAGCTTCTTCAAAATACCAACAGCTTTCTGTATCATATTATTCACCCCACCAGTGGATCACTTCCAGGATCTTTGTTTTCATCCTGCTTGTTGGGAGGGTGGGCTTTGAGAGCATGATAACTAGGTAAAGAGGCTTTTAAAAAAGCTGCTGCCTCCTGGCAACTAGCATAGAAATCCTACATTACTAACATGAGCTCTCCCACCAAAGTTTACTGACAAGATAGCAAGTATGACTGGGAGTTGTAGGAGGGGAAGAAAGAGATAACCAGATTTCTTGCAATAAATTGAAAAAGTGGGGTTTTTTTTCCTATTTCATGGGAAGTTCTTAACTTGGGAATGACCCTTGATTGTCACCTTCCACAAGTCTCAGCAGCCTCAAGAGTGTGAGTCATAATTTCCCTTCTTTCGCTCAGAAAAGGTCAGTCTAGGTGTTATTTTCTGGCTAGTGGAACAATTCAAGCATCACAGCTCCAAAGTCCTCCAATCCTACAACATGCATTTAGTCCACCCATTTCTGCTATCCTTAAGTTTGAGATAATCTGTTATTTCATTCTGTGTCGGGGGGGGAAAAAAAGGCACTGCTTCAACATGCAATATGGTTTCAAGAAGTATGAGATTCCAAATTAGTGGTAGTGGTAAGGTGGCCAAAAGTATGACAAGTGGTCAGTTACCAACTTTTTTCAGGAGAAATATTATCAGCATTTTTAAAAGATTTGCATGTGCACACTTATTTTCACATATTTAACTCTTCTCTCAATAGTCATTAAAATATACCTACATCTAAATGGCTGCTGCACAAGGACATAATTTTTATAATACGGGTCTAGATTATTTCTACAGTCCCGCTATCACTATTTTTACCTCAACTGTCTCAAGCTGAAGCGAGACTTTTTGAGACAAATCTGCTCATAACCACTGCAGTTTTCCATTAAGTAACTCCATGAAGGGACAGGTTGCCACAGGAGAGGTTGGTAGCCCCTCCCACTGCCTATGAAAGCAGAGCTCCCCAACAGATAGGAAGGACCCAATGACTCCAGTTGGAAACTGCAGCTGTAAGGATAATATCGACATAAATAGCACAACCTTAGGCCAATTTCACTAAAAATCATGCAAACCAAGGGAAGAGCTAATGGCTAGTGTCGGCCTTCCTGAACACACACAGAGTTTCAAAGGGAGGTCCCTGCAGCAATTCAGTTTCCTCACCCAGAAGAGAGCAAACAGAAGACTAACTGAGCATCCCTAACACCTCTATCCAGAACACAGTTTCGGGCTTCCATTATTCACTTATTTTCCCATGAGCAAATATAGTGTAACTAACAATATTAACGTAGCAATAAAGGCAAACACATACACCTCCGCCTCAGCTGACAAATGTATTTGCAAGGCTCATTTCACCTGCAGCTAAACAGAGAAAGTTGCCCCAAGACAAGGAATCTTAAGGGAAAAAAGACAAGAAAAATCCCTCAAGGCAACTACTCACAAATATTCTCTTGTATGTTGCTTGCTCCAATAAGCACCTACACTGGCTTCAACTGCAGGAAAAAATATGGGACAAGACTGAATTCACATCCTTTCAAGAAACCCTAATGCCCAATTCATTCTACCTTTTTCAGCACAATTGAGAGTTTCACAGTGTATCACATTCTGGTGTCTGAATATTTCAATTTCCAAAACAAGATGTTAACAATGTGGATAAAGAACTCCAGCAAGCGTGTGAAAACAAAACTATGTAGTTTTCTATCACTGTTTAAATATCAGCAACGATCTCTTTCCAAGTGTCTGAAAATAATAAAGGCATCTCTTTAAGAAAAATATTAAGTCTTAGCATTTTTATTGCATCTTTTAAATGAGTCATTCACACTATGTTTTCAATTGTAATTAGATATACACCATACCACGTGCATTACTAGATGAACAGCACTACTCAAAGCAACACAGAGAGAGCACATATTGCATTCCAAAAACCAAAGACAGTGTAGCAATAAAAATGTGCAGATTTATGTTAAGATTCTCTGTAAAAATATCTCCAGGCTAATCACATACTATTATAGAATCCTAAATACTTCCCACTGCTATTGTCTTCCTTAAATAGAGGAGAGAAAGAAGAAAAAAAAAGGCATGATTCAAAATGGAAGTTCAGTAATTATTTACAGCTCAGTATGTAATTGGCAAAATGACTGGCAAAGTTCTTAGCACATCAGCTCAGGTGTACATAAGCAAGGCATTCCTTCCTCGTGGTAGGCGCCCCATGTCAAGCAGCTATGTGCTAGAACTTGTCCTGTGCTACCTGTTCAAAGAGAACTATGCAAGAATATTTCAAGCTCTGACAGGTACCACTTTGTGCAAAAGCTTCCACAGGAGCATTAAAGAAGACGACAGCATTGATGTTTCGGCAACCCCTGTGTCAAGAAAGGTACTCTCCTGCATTTTTATTGACGTGCACGAAGTGAATGATGATCCTTGTGCAATCAGTGCCAGCACTGCCAATACAGCTCCATTACTAGGGCCAGGATCCCTTCTGTGCTTTTAACCAAACCCGACTATTTAAGACTTAGTGCACTTCGTTGTCAGAGATGGTACTGAAACTGCCAAAACATAACCTCAAAATGTTTACATCTCTGGAAAAAAAAAAAAAAAGTGCCCAACAAAACCACAAGCCAATCAAATCTATTGTTTGCAGCATTTCATTACTACAGGATTAACGCGCGTAAAGTGTGCGGTTCTTCCTTTCAAGCAAATATCTATAAACATGTTAAGGACACTAATATTTATTACTTGAAAGAATTCAGGACACAGTCTTTCCTGTCTATGTCTGGAAATGAAATATGTGAGATCAGGTCCACATATGAAAAGTCCTTTTCAACTTTAAATATGTTTTCTCTACTGAGCAAAATACTACAGGCAGCTTGCATCTTCCCACATTCCTATAAACAACCGCCTTACAACCATGTTTCATAATATTAACTCATTTTATCCTCTAGACTAGAAACTTCTTTTTGTTTGCATTTTAAAAACCAGCTTTGTAGAAAGCAGAAATCTCAGAGTTCCTGCAAGAGAGTCTAAAGCAACTCCAATAAAAACACAGCAATTTACATTCTGATTCTGATGTTTAGCCATGTTTTCATTCTGCTACACAGGATCTTAAAGCACAGCAAGAACAGCAATACATTTCAAGTCAATTTACGTGTAAAACACAAAAATGGGATGACACAACACAGGAAAGAAAAGCCTACACCCAATACACTCAAAGTGCATCTGATCTTTTCGTGGATATTCTTCAATTACACTTTGTGGTTATGCTCCTCTTATAACCCCTGTGTTATAAGCCTGAAGCAGTATTAGAAAAAGATTCTTCTTCTTGTAATGTATAAAATCAAAAAAGAAAGGCCAAGTACCCACACAGTCTTGGCATTTATTGAATCTACTCTTCACCACTTGCTCCAAGACTGCAAATTTACTCAGGTCATAAAACAATCTTCAATGTGAGACGGATACATAGGATTTCTCACACCATCACCTCAGAGGACTAAAAGCCCTCCAACATCAGGTACAATTTTTTCCTTTGTGAATACAAGATCTAAAGTATCATTTTCTGCAGAACTTAAGGTTCATTTTAGAAACAGCAGTTTCCTCCCTAGAACAACTTTCCAAACATAAAAGGACCATAAATCTATTAAGTACACACTTTCTAAATCTGCAGGGGGATATCTTGGCCTCTGGTTTTCTTCAGTTTTGCCAACTAGCAATAAAATGAAAAACACAAATCAGTTAATCTGCATCTGTCCTTTTAAATACTCTTCAGTACAGTGAAAGAGTCCAAACACATGCCAATTTTCAGCACTGCCAGCTGGGAAGTTAGGAGGGACAGCAGAGGCAAGCAGGGGAGCTGCTCAGAAGGGACAGGAGGAGCTCAAAGCAGAAGTCTCTGCCCTGCCTGCTTCCTCCATACACAGGCTCAATCTGTTCTTGGCACAGACTCATCCATATTTGTTTTTACTGAGCACCACTTGCACAGCACAGAACAGCTCGGAGAGACAACTTGTGAAAAGAACAAGGCAGTTTTGCTAACCTGTCCTGTAAAACACATTTGCCAGCATTGCCTGTGAAACACACATACGTACACAGACCCAAGGGAAGCAACATTACTTCTATAACTAAAACATCTTCCCTAAGTGGCTATATTACCCTTGGTTTTGATTGGACTCTTGTCTGAAAAGACAAGTTATATCTAAGTTTGCCAAGAAATACATAGAAATCATTTCATCACTGTTCTGTAAACAAACTAATAGCAAGTGTAATTTGTCCCCTTGACATATATACCAAAGCTAAATTCACTCACTCTCCAAAAGGCGTATTTAAGATTCAGATATGCTTTCTACTATTGTCCAGTCAGTGAATCACTTATTATCTGTAATGTCTCCTGTTCTTAACATACAAATGCAAAAAAGATTACTGAGAAACAATGATCAGAAGGAAAAGGTTGAAGATACAAAGAAATAAAAAAAGGCATGGATTTTCTCCTCACACCCCAAAAATTTTTAAGATTCAGAGAGCAAACACTTGTCAAGGATGCAATGCATTTAGCACATTTGTTCTATTTTAAGCAAAGCAATGAACAAGAAGAATAAGTACCAGACAAGCACCCAAAATTGGGGTCGCACAAGGTAACAGAAGAATAAAAGCCTACAAAAATTAATGAGATGCAGCTTTAAGTTATTCCCTAAGTTCTTAAATTTTTATTTAATCAGTCTTGAAAAACAGTAAAACACAAAAGCTTTAAAGTGTTTACAGAAGGATCTTTACATACACCTAGTCAGTATAACAAGCACTGTGATAATGTTTCTTCACTATGAGGCTGATGAGGCACTGGAAGAAGGGTTGCCCAGAAAGGCTGTGGATACTCCATTCCTGGAAGTGTTCAGGACCAAGCTGAATGGGACTTTGAGCAAACTGGCCTAGTAGAAAACATCGCTGCCCATGGCAGGGAAGTTCAAACTGGATGACCTTTAAGGTCCCTTCCAACCCAAATAATTCTATGATTCTACAACATAAACACACAAGGTTTAGATAAGATTAACTACAGAGAGTGTTAATAGCCTTAAACATATTTAAGATTTGAGACTTTATAACTCATCTAATTCCACAAAAACCTCAATGTTTTACATAATAAAATGCACAAAGCTGAAGCATACTGTTGTGCAAGCTTTGATTATGCTATACTAGACCCATGTCATTTAAGACTGACTACATAAAAAAGGTGTGTAAAATGCTTTTTTTTTTGCAATACTTTTACAATAGCATAGTAAGTAAGTTTTACTCAAGTTTTGCTGAAACTAAGCGTAACATAAATCTCAGTCAAAACAAACAGTTGTTGGTAGAAACGAGAGTCTAAACTGAGCTACTGAGAAACATCAGACATTACTTTAAAGTTTATTGTTCCAAGACAAATGCTGCCTAACTCTGTCCCAGTTTAGGGTACTAGCTTGTCTCACTCTGAAATTCTCTTTGATTAACTTAGAGAGCTGATTCTGCTATCAACTCTCTTAGAGACAAGTAAGTTACCCAACCCAAACAACATGGCCCTGAAGTCATAGATCCACTGAAGTCACAAGCACGTTTATCACTGTTTTCAGGCAGGTTTCACCTTATCTCCAGCTCTATTTTCAGCTGTGGGAAACACACTCCCTATTTTTAAAAAAGCAAACTCTCTTACTTCCTCTGAGCAAGTTTAAACTCACAATTGATAGTATCTTCTGAAAAACTTATACCAAGACTTAGAAAAAAGACAAGTTGCTCCCCCGGGGACATTATAGAAAGCATGGTTAAAAAGAAAAAAAATCTTAATATACATGTTCATGATGAGTCTGGATGTCATCTCAGTAGTTTGGAGTGTCAATTATTCTTTGCTGAATATTATTAACAGAAAACCTCTATGACTATAATATTAGGAGTAACAGTTAATTATTCTTTACCTACACTTTAAAACCCTCCTGGCACAGTCATTATATGGCAGCTGTTGAACAGAGTAATGCAGCAGCCTTTTCTTAAAGCGAGATGCTTATTTTACTTCAAATGTAAATAAACTCATGTCTCCTGCTGCCATGTAAAATGAGCTGTTCGTAAGTAAATGATTTTGTATCTTCCTAGTGAAGCAGCAAATGGCCCTCTGTTCTCCACTTCCTCATCACCAAAATATATTTCCTGCCTAACTCCACTGTAGACTGACAGCTAACACTGCTAGCAAACCAAGTTTTTAACAAGAAAATAACTGCTGCTTCCTTAATAGAAACCTTTTGCGGAGCACCAGTGCCTAAGATTGTAAGCTTTCCTCTCCCACACCCTCACCTCGAAGCAGAATAACACATGTGATTACAGCTATTAACTATTCCAACTGAAGTACAATCATTTAGCAGCAACAAAAACACATTTTATTTGGCATAGCATGTTGATGATTCTTAGGCACTTTCTGAACAAATACAGAATGCCACTTACTCCAGGATAGATTAAAAAAAAAAAAAAAAAAAAATTTGCATTTACTGAACATCAGTAATTGAATAGATAAAAATGTCGACTCCATCTCATTTTGAAGCTTTCTCTCACCAGCTGAAGGATCAATTCTTTCCTTTTTAGTCTACATTTTTCTCCTTACAGTTTCAATGACATGATAGAAGCTACTCAAATGTTTCTATTTACCATAATAATGCAATTCTGCTTCTTTAGCGATTTTCTTCAGTGAACCATGTCAGATGACCAGCACTAAGATGAAGAGCTATGCTACCATAAAGACCCCAAACTTATGTCAAATTTGATCCCATGATTATCTGTCATCTTGCTCACCTCCCTCTGTAGAGTGAATTACACTCAATAGAAGAGATTATTCTAAAGGAGACAATACAACATAAAGTCTTATTCTGCCATGAACCAAAGTAGCTGGTTTTTTCTCCATTTAGTCAATAAGACTTATTATACCCAAAATAACCATGATAAACATTTTCCTACAGTTTGCACAAGTACAGTGTTTAGTATTTTCCTAAAACAAATTTTAAAATCCTGCTTCCTTACATGATAAGGAGAAGCAACTTTTCTTTGCAGTTACAGCATTTGATTATCAAATAATCCATTCTAAAGATGACCTTACAAAGAAGACAAACTGTTGTGACATCTCATCTCTTTTTCTGATTCATAAAAGGAAGGACTCAGACCTTACACTCTATAGGAAACATTCCTTCTACTTATTTTATTGATTTTTTTTTAAGTTTATAAGAGTTCAATGCATATCATTCAAATAAATTTTACTGAGGAAATTTTTCATTCAGAGGAAGTTAAGAAAGATAAATCTTTCAGAGTCTCGACCTTTCTCGCTTCTAGGAATTACTTAGAAAGTCCATAATCTACTAGCAAGAGCTCCAAATAAATGCTCAGGGTAAAAAAAAAAAAAAAAAAAGGCAGACAAAATAAGCAAGCAAAACCCAAAAATAACACACACACACCCCCCCCCAAAAAAAACAAAAACAAAACCCAAACCCAGAAACAAACCCCAAAAAACCCCAAGGCAAATCAAACTGCCGAGCGCAGTCTGATCAAAGCTTCACACTCCCTTTTTATGTGCATGGATGAAATGTGTCTATCAATCTTTTAAGAAAAAGTAACACGTCTCAAATGTTTTGTCCTCTGATGGCTGTTTTTGAGATTCAATCATATTGATTTGTTCTTCGTTCTTGCAAAATAAATAGGATAAGAAATTAAAATGCTGCTTATTTTCTGTGTCTACTCCCTTAACCAACAGCAACATTAGCTGTGCTAAAAGCTGCTTAGAAGCACAAAAAATTGCAATCTACTCAATATTCTCTAGCTAGTACGGGCAATTATACACACAGAAGATGACAAACTTATCACTTGACTAGTATTCATTGTATGCATGCACCACATTTTAAGTTAATGGTTCAGAGCAAAACATGACAGCAAGTCTCACATTCTTGGTATACTTCAATCTTCCAGAATTAAAACCATTCCAGTTTTAACAACACACACAACGAGCCTCGCAGCAGTAAACATGTTCGTGTTTGCTAGCTTTAAAACTCCCCCTGCCAAGCCAAGAGCCAATCAATTTCCTTGGTGTAAATTCAACATTTCCAGTCTGGGACTTTACCCAACAAGAGCACCCTCTCCTAAATGAGGTAATCACATTGGTGCTGCTATAGTTCTGGTTGACTTGCAGTTTCCATTACAATAAATCCTTGCTGCACATTCTCAGAAGTTTTACAATTTCTCTGCCCCTTTAAAAACAAACAAAACACCCCACCACAACAAACTACTTCAAGCTGAAATCTGCCACATAAGGCTTCAAAAAAAAAAAACAAAACACCAATGAAACAACCCACCAACAAAAACCCCAAACACACCCCCACAACTTCAACAACAGCAAAAAACCCAATGATAAACACAAAACAAACAAAAAACACAAAACAAAACCAAGAAAACCCCAACATACCTTCTTTAATGTTCAAAATAATATGTACATTAAAAAAAAAGAAGGGAAAATGAAACATGTTTCCCTGAATATTTACGATTCCACTCTTAAAGCTATGAGAGTGCTGACAATATTTCTTTTTGATTTCTGCAAATCAAGAATATAAAAGTGTTAAAAGGACAAGTAATTATTACCCTCTCATCACCAGTGGGAGGTGTCCCTGCCTATGGCAGGGGGTTGGAACTACATGATCTTTGAGGTCCCTTCCAACCTTACCATTCTATGATTCTATGATTTTGTATTTCTACAGAAGAAGTTAAAAAAAAAAAAAAAAAGGTAAAAA
>WBNM01002466.1:76800-96690 GCA_013399055.1 Ramphastos sulfuratus | reverse complement strand
GGGGGGGGGAAATAGACTCAATCCTTGTAACTGACTTACTCCAAACATGCTCAAGTAAACTACGTGATTAGTATTTTTTTTAAAAGTAATGAAATATGGCATTTTGAACAGCTTCTAGGAATGGCCGTTGCACGTACTCACATAACACCTTTCATAAAGAATTTACTGTGCATTATAGCAACATGACCCTATTTACACAATAAGCTGTTGTTACAGTCCATCAAGTACACAAGGAATTTTAATGCATCCTAAAAAAATCAATTAGGCAATGATCATCTGATTAAATGGGCACATCACACCATTCAGTTCTTTTAAACATATTCATAAATCCAAACCTTTGGACTTTGCTGAAAACTTCCAACACCTCCACATGGGTATTCCAAGAAGACTAATTTTAAGCTTAGTAAAATTCCGTAAAAAATAAAAGTATTGCATGCAACTAACAAGAAAAGGCAACATCAGACAATAGCAGATAAAATTTGCTATGTACTCAGAGGTATTTTTAGTTTTAGCAAAAATGTTTTTTACAAAGTAGCATAAAGCTTTCCCACAGCACATCGGGCTAAAGCACAGAAACACTTTGACAGGGCAATCAAACCAGCCAGAAATTGATTAGGGCATCATCAGTTGCTGGGCTGCAGTGCAAAAGGGATGAGGGGAGAAAAAAAAAAAAAAAAAATAAAATGCAGTTATTGCCTTTATTATCAGATCTTATTACTCATACCATAGTGAAATGTACTGCAAATGAAGCCTGAAGTTTGCAGGTGCTAGGACTTTCCATTCTGACATCACTTCTTTGTAATTCCAAGAAATATTTAGGAAATTTAAAAAATGTAAAGCTACATCTGAAAGTATGATTTTCTGCTTTCTGTTTTAATATATACTGCATTCCTGGGTAAGGAGAGATGATAATTCTAACATTACATTCATCTCATGCAAGAGTACAAGAGATTATGAAATGGCACTATCAAGACCTACATGCAAAATCAGCACTTTAAAACCTTAGGATGCAAAGATGGACCTTGTTGCAAGCTGTGTTTCAATTATGTTGAAAACTGACAACAGACACAGGTCGGCTTGCCCCAAAGCTTTCCCTTGGCTCCTTTCCCTCCCACCAAAAGACAGTAAAGAGAAAAAAAATCCCCAACTTTGCTTTGTTTCTTTCCTTGTAAGAAATTCATTCACTATATATATTTATGCCTGCCTACGAAACAAACTGCAATTCTATAAATTAAGTACCTGATTCTTAGTAACACTTTTCTTTCTTTTACTTCCTCTTTTACATAGGTGCAGAATAATTTGGAATTTTCATCTCCTAATCTATTAAAGACAATTTTACTCATATCAGTTTAAAAACACACACATATATATGGCTCATGCTGGGCATGGCCTTAGAATTTGACAAAATGCAGCATTCTTCCAACTGCCTAGCGTTTTGTCTTGACAAGCTATCACCTATCTTCACATGATAAATCGGGATCTCTGCTGTCAAGTGCTGAAGAAGAAAGAGAAAACCTAGGGCTTCATCACAGATTTAGGTCTCTTTCCTACATGCTTTTATATATATATATATACACACACACACACATATTTATCAATCCCTTTATATTTGGTTATTTCAGTGAGTAATGCAAAAAGATTGTGTGAATTTCTAATTTTGCCCCTTATATAAGGCTTAGTGTTTTGTTATGGGGCTCATCCTTGGTAATTCTTGAGAAATGAGTTTTGAATTCAAATGCTTAGGAGATCTGGTATCTTTCTTTGCAGCATCCTTTGCAGCCATGTCTCAAAACATATTCCATACTTTCCATACTCTCTTCAACATCCTGCAATCTCCCCACAGAATGTTAAGAAAATCTGGAGGTTTACCTGCACCTTCCTGTTTGGTATCAAGCATGCCTAGATCAAACAGCACTTGTAAGAGAATGCAGCATTACCTAGATACCACTTTCTCAACAGGTTAGCAGGTTATGCTTGACACCCGTGATGCAGATATGCAGAATGACTGTACTCGGTAACATTTTATCTTTTTCATCCTCTTTGATCTTTCACTGCTTATGCCACAGGCTTCCTTTCCTGCAAGTGAGCTCTTCTACCTTTCTGCTGCAGTATGACATAGACCAGCTACCTACAACTAGGCAATTATCTTCAGTTCTATTAATTTTAGTTGGATCTTTATGGTGTTACATTTCATCTTTATTTCTTCATTTGTAGCATCCTGAAGCAAAGCCTGCAAGTTGAAATCTGTCATAGTTCTAACCTCAAGCCACAGCACTCACTGACAAAGAGCCAGATTTAACATTTCAGGGTCTTTAAAATCCAAAAATCTTCATAGTCTAACAAAAAGCCTGTTTGTTTCATCCAAGGAAACAGAACTGAACCCCTTGGCTATCTTTGGTCAACATCAGGCTGTAACTTAAAACAAGAAAAGCCTCTTCCATTGACGTTTCTGCCTTTCCTAAAGGCACTTTCACTCTCGTAATTCCACCTACCCAATAACTCTGACCAACACTTTAAGCACCCCATGTGTTTAAGGGTCAGTATCTTTTAACCCATCAAGCTTTCAGAAGTCCCTTGCACTTTTGGTAAATTCAATGTGACACTGTAAAGGACTCAAATTTCCAGAAAGTGCTGAGATTCATCTTCTGAAACTTCTGGTAATATTATTTATTTTAGATATATTTTACCTAGAAATACGTACATTCTATACAGCCAATTTTACAGGCATAGCTAGGCTCTCCTTATTCAATATTCAAGTCACAGGAGTGAAAATCCAGCCAGGAATCAAACTGTGGCATCCTGTGCCAAAGACAACTTACCACTCAGCTGGTAAGTTGGCAATTCAATTTACAAACCTGCATTCCTGCATTTTAATCCTTTGTAGAAAGGTGGTAATATATGAGCAATATGAAAAGAACTGGATTCAGATCATTAGAGGTTCACAAACCAAACACATGAAGCTTTGGAGGCTGTCCAAAACAAAATCATGCCTAGGTGGTGATGTCCGTTCAATAAAAATTCAATGTCATAATTATCCTCTCACTTTTTCCCCAAAGAGCATTAGAGCTTAGAACTGTGATGCTGCTCAGCCAATTACATTAATGCTGTGAGAAGATGGATAGGGCCAGCGGCCAATCACTGTGCCAGGTCACTGCCTGCTGATGGGGAATTTACAATTATCAAGCAATTAGCAAATGAAGTAAAAATTCAACACTCCTCTCCACATAACACAGAATAACTCATTTTAAAATTAAAAATATGTTTTACTAATATCATTTTGGCTACAGCCACACAGAGAAAAATAAAGCCTCTTTTTTCTCCTTTTACGACTGACAAAATGCTTTGCGGTCTGAATCTAGCAACCAAATATAGTTTGACATCTCTAAACTAAACAATTTCTTTCTAACATGTAAATACCTATTTAACAACAGAAAAGAATAAAAATGAAGGCTATTAATAATGGTACTATTCATCCAGCTACTCTATTTGAAGCTATATTTGTTTAATTAACCATCTGATTAACATCCTGTCCAGGTGGACAAGTGATAAAAAGAATTAGCTAGGCACCTATCTGCCAGGGAGACCAAAATTTTCTTTTCTTCTCTGTACTTAAAAAAAAAAACACCAACCCAAAAAACCCCAAAAAAACCCTCTTATTGTTAAGGAGAGAAAAAGCTAATCTGCAACTAGACAATTGTACAAAACAAATGTGCTTTCACATTAACAATCAAGTTGCTACTCCGCTGTGCTCACAAAGTATAGAGCTCCCATTGCCTACACTCATATTCCTAATAAGCAACTTCTTGATAATCTTGTTTTGTCCCTCCCTCTTAGTATATGGTATGAACATTGTCATTTACCTTTAAAAGGATTAAAAAAAAAAAAGGCAGACTATGTTTACCATCAACAGTGAAATCCAAGTAGATAAAAAGAGATTTCTATGTCCTCTGATATAAAAAATAAAATATCCTGACTTCGTGAAGTTGGTACTGGGGAAAAAAAAACACCTACAGTCTCCTACAAAAAGGAAGATAGAGAAATAAAACAAAAAAAACAAAACAAAAGAAAACCCCAACAATAAACATTATATAAACATGTAACACATTTGTATGCACTGGACAATACTAAGCAAATCTCCCTGCACTTATGTCGGCCTTAGGTCTTCATCTTGCATTTAAACATACCTCAGCCAGAGAAAAGGAGAATTTAGAAAAAGAAACACATAAAAACCCACGACAACAAAAAAATACAAGGCTAAATTATGTCAACTGGAAAAAAAAAAAATAGGACAACTGATGGCATTTGACATGCTCTTCTCTCCAAGAAGTTGCTAACAACAAACTAAACTCTCTTCTGTCTGTATAGGGTTTCAGAAAGCTTTCACAGTATCAATACATTTACTTTTAAAACCTTTACCCTCCTTCTGCACAAGAAATAGTCATTTCTGAATTATTTTTTGTTGCCATATTACCACAGTGTCAGAAGGGAAAAGGAGAGGAAGGAAACCAAAGCAACGCAAAAAAATCCTCCACCAACCTGTTGCTGTGGATACTGCATTCCTCCCATGGCTGCCGGGGCTCGGCCCTGCATTCCCACGGGATAGCGTTGGGGGCCGGGAGGGCCATAGGACTGCCCGGGGTAGGGGCTGCTCTGCTGCGTCTGAGAATGAGGAGTGCTGCCCATGCCATACAACTGAGGTCTCTTCATGACCATGGGATCCATTGGGCTGCCCTATTGTTAAACACAAGCAAAAAAAATACTTTAAGATGCGGAAAGAAAAAGATGAGAAAAGTCATGGTTACTGCAGGCAAACTACACCACCGACTTTTTATAAAGTGTTTTCTCAGTGCTTTACACATCAAATACTGACTTGATCTACAAACAGGCAAAGTTCCGTACTTTGATTCTCATATTAATTAGATGAGGTTTTGAATGGTAAGTTTGGGATTTCCACTGCATTTAAAAAAAAAAAAAAAAAGTAATTTTGCACTCAAACTTCAGGTTGTCTCTGTTCTACAGTCGAAGCAGAAAAACTGCTCATAATTTTCAGTTTAAGAAAGAAAATAAGTATACTGCTGTAAACTAATTAGCAGCGCTGACTTTAGACATAAACAGAACTTCTATCCTAAGAGATACAAGTAAAGGACAAGCCATCTAACCTTGAGAACACATCTGTTTTCTTACCTTGAGAAAAAGAGAAATTGGAAATAAACTTTCTAAAACACGCAATCCATACAGAACATTGTATTTCAGTTATTTCACATTGCTATCATGTGCATTAATAAGTTTCCAGATTAGAAGGCAAGTCATAACCCACATTTTACATAAAAGTTTATTTGCCTCCTTAACAGACCTCAGAAATCCAAACTGCAGTCACTGATGTAGGGGGAGGGTAGGCAAGGGAGAGAAGTTTTATTTTTAGACTTTTTGGCAGCACTTACCAAGCACTGTAACAGTTTCAGGACAGGTGTCAACCATTGTGTGGTATTACTCTCATGTTTTATTACTGAGGACTAACTGAACCAGAAAAAATACCATACTTTGTCAAGTGCAGCACTGTATTGTTAAGATGACATCCATTTTTTTAATTCCTGAGTGCTGGCTATATTCATGGAAGAAAAAGGGAGGGGATGAAAGGGGGAAGCTTTCAAAAAACTTATGACAACCCCATCTTCATCAAAAAGACATATATATCCCACCCCTTCTCCCTGGGAAAAAGACCTACTAACTCAGCCAGCCAGCCCACCCCTGGGCAGGAGCTGGATTCCTTCCCATAGCACATTTTGTACATGTTTTCCTACAGTGTGCTGTTGATCAGTCTCATTTTGCAGCCTCCTGTGTAACACTGCTTCTACAAGTCCCTTTTGGCTATGTACCTTCCAACCCAATCCACTCTATGATTCTATTGTGATCTAATTACTATTATGACAATAAATTACATTTCTTCCTTCTCATCCCTTTTCCTCCTCATTATTGTTGTTTGTTTTACAGTACAGCTTTTCTTTTTCCCTATACACACAAACCATGTGCTATCCAAAGTAGTCACTGCTTAACAAACTATTATATGTATAGACAGGTATTTATAAAGCATTCCAAATGTCAACATACACTAGAGGAGATAGAAACGGCAACAACCTCCTCCCTCCTCAGAGGACACCTCCATTCCCTTCAGAAGAGGACAGCCCTGTTTTGCCACCATATAGAACTGCACATTCACTTCTAATTTTGGGTGAATATTACTCAGTAATTTTCCCCAATATTATTTGACTTCTTTGTGGTCAGATCAGAAGTTTCTATTTTTCATCACTGAATGTACCTGGGTAGTTTTAAAATCAAAGGTTCCCCAAACACTTCAGTCCACCTGACTCATACAAGACTCTCATCTCTTTTTTGTTCTTATGCTGTATGGCACTCTCATCACACTTTAAAGCAGACAAAAACAAACAAAAAAATGCAACAAACCCAAAAAAAATTCAGGTGATGAACTAGAGATTCCTTCTTACAGGGGTACCAGGGAACAGCCTCAAGTTCTTCCTATAGTCCAAGATAATTTATCTATATTTATCTCTGTGTTTTAATGTCCATTCTGTGCATCACTTGTCAAATTCATCTTCTCAAATACAAAACCCTGTTCAAAGCATTCACAAGATTCTCACATAGCACAACAGCAACTCTTCATTGCCGCCATCTTCTGATTCAGGGTATTGTTTCCAGGTCTCAACTTCAATAAAAACAAT
This sequence comes from Ramphastos sulfuratus, assembly GCA_013399055.1. Lineage (NCBI taxonomy): Eukaryota > Metazoa > Chordata > Aves > Piciformes > Ramphastidae > Ramphastos > Ramphastos sulfuratus. The sequence continues at coordinate 89,953 of WBNM01002466.1, read as the reverse complement.
CAATTCAAATTTGATTTTTAATTAAATGTTGAGTGTAGCATTTTCTGTTCTGTACCCAATAAAATAAGCAAAATACAAACAATGCAGACAGCTACACAGCTGAAACAGTCTGACACTTTCCATTATTAAGGCTACTTTCAGGTGCATATAAACTTTGCCAAACTTCAAGCATTTATGCTGAAATTTTCCAGGCCATATGTATGCCTGAGGCGGAAATTCTCTGGAAAATTCAGCAGAAATAGTTCATCTATGTCTCAGAATGAGGTCACAGAAAAAATACATCGTTTATGTTCTTATAAAAAACACTTGAAAATGCCTCTTGGATACCATGCTTTGGGGCAGAGAATTTTCATTTGCCAGGGTGACATTGGACTTTTGGGAGAGGCAGGGCATGTGCCCCTGAGCACCAGACCAGAAGGAAGAAATGGGAGTGCACAAGCAGCACAGCAAAACTTTAGAGATGTTACAAGGTGTAGGAAGGCAGCCTCAAGTTTGACAAAGAAAGAACAATGGAGTTTAAAAAAGCAGTGAAGACAGAAGTGAGGCTGGAAGAGTTGAAGGGAAGAGAAAGAAACAAGGTCAGGAGGTCACATGGACACAGGCCAAAGAGTATCTGTCCTCTGCACTAGTGACCTCCAAGCAGCAGACAGTTTTTGTTTGCGTGTGTGTGTTAGGAGAGTAGACACTATCTAACAAGCTTCACTGCCATTTCCTCCTTCCTTCTCCTCACCAACCTGCTGTCTCTTTGCTTCTCCTTGTCCTCTTCAGGTGAGCTGCTCCCTCTCCCTCAGGTGACATCCTTTCACTTCAGGAAGGCAGACGGTTTAAGAGCATGAGATACTAGTCTACAGCAGCTGTAGGTGACCCACAGAACACTGAAACTGAGGGGGCTTTGGTCATTGGGTATGGGTAAGGAGGTTTTGGGCATACTCAGAACTTACTGCAAATCAGGCATGGGATCAAGGAGTACAGATAAGTAATATGAGAGAGCTCATATTCATATGACTAAGAAGGTGGTAAATATCCCTAGGCAAATTACAGGAACAACGCAGACAGACTCACACTAGCTAACAGTGCTGCCTGTTCCCCTCCTCCTTCCAAGGTCTTTGGGAAAAAATAAACAGCAGAGTTCTCTGATCATGTTTAGGGGCAGAGAAAACAAAGCCACTGACAAAGCGCATCTCATTCCATGTACTGGCCAGTCCCTAAAGAGGACAGCATCTTGCCACTGTTATTCCTGACTCCCCTCATACTAGATCCTAGCTGTCTGTGCAGTGCAGTTATGTCTACCAAAGATTCAGTGGCTGTGAATTACTTCTGCAAGGCAAGTCAAGACCAAATAGTTCGCTCTTCTCCAGGTGTAAGACACAACAGTAACACAGAAGTTAAAAGCTGTTGGAATTAAGTTTGCCTCGCAATAGGAAATGTGTCTCCTTCGCAGATGTAACTGTTACCAGTCTTTCAATATATGGTCATGCTTTTGTCCTCCCAGGCAGCCGATGTGCCTGCTCCAAGGATCAGTTGACATTAGTGCAGTGAATGGGCTGCTGTGTGCTATAGGACTGAATGCTTCCTTTATCATAAGGATAGTGAACAAAGCAGAAGATAGTCTTACCATTAAGATAGCTCCATGCTCTGTAAGCTGTCAGTTTTTCACTAGAACAAAAGGAACCTCAAAATTTACCAGCCTATATGAATCCCTCACTTCCCAGCTTGAAATAGTGGGATTAAAATTGCAGAAAACGCTGCACTATCTACAACTGCAACTACTTCTCAATTTGATGAAAGACGTGTGTGCATAGTTTTCAGCTTTGGCATTCTCTCCTACTTCCAAGTTTCCTTTTTCTAGCAAGAGTTTATCTATCCATGACACTTTGGAAAATCATTTAAGAGTTGACAGTTGATAAATATGGATTTTAATCTATCTGAAGGTTTCTTTAACATTTATTACGTTTAAGTATTTTCTTTAACATTGATGCCAACAGTTTTCTAAGACAAGATTATGACAAGTAACAACCTCTTCATGTGGTAGTGATCAACAACCAACCCCTTCAAACCTGCTCTCTGACATTTATCAAAAATGACAGCATTGTTGTGACTTCATGACATTCTTCTAAAATCCAGTAGGCATACATGACCATGAACGGATGATGTGTACATTTTCACATCTTCCTTGCCTTTTCTTCATTCTATTACACACTGCACCATAAAGTTTTAATTACTTTTTACATTTCATTTTAGTGTCATTGCAGTTCATCAATATTAATTTGTTTCCTTCTCCTTCCTTTACTGAAGGGTCCAATTTTCCTCTAGTGCTATTTTGCTCCCAATATCACACAACTTTTTACTAATTTAGCTAGGGTTTGCTAGTGCTATTTTTTACTGTCATATTCTGCCAGGCAAGTCTGAATGGATTCTGCCTTTCGCTTCTGATCCCACACCTCCTCTGCGACTTGCCACATTTCATTTAAACTTTGCATAGATCTACAGATGCTCAAAATACCTCAGTCTTGCTCTCTGCTTCAGTCCATAGTAATACTACCATTTGTAATCCCTTTGTTATAGTGCATATCTTGTGCCAGTATCAGATTAATTTACACATGTACTATCAGGCTTTGTAAGAACAGAGTGTTTTGTAAGAGTCCTTGTCTTTTAATGTGCCTTGTATCAAAACACTCAACAGAAGGTTTGATAGTGATTTCAATAGGGCCAAGGTTTCATGCCTGGTCATCAGACTCACAGTCCAACCATTCAGGTAGAACACAGAAAAGACTACAACAGCCTGCAAATAGTTTTCTTACCTGTCTTTCATTCCCCTTCCCCACTCAGTGTTTACAAGACCGAATAAACTCAGTGTTCCTGCTATAAGCAGAAGTGGAAAAACTATTATTCTATACTCACTTGTAAACTCAGTATCAGCACCACTTCCACTTTCCTCCTAGTCAAAAGAGCCAAGAAGATCACCTCTCCCTGAAGTAGCTAGAGAGTCAATTTCACCTTTTCTAAAGTGAGAAAAAACCCACTACCATTTTCTCACATCATTTAACCCATGTTTTCCCAGGTATCTGGTCTCCACACAGACTTGAGGCAGACTAAAGTAACCTGAGCAGCAGTCCAATCAAGATGCATCAGCTCCTCCTTTTGGTACATTATTGGTGTACGCATTATACATATACTACTGAATTATCAATGAATGTTTCACCTCTAAAGCCAAAATCTTTATTTGAAAGACATTCGTGAACATGAAGAGCCAGTCACTGTCCCAAAATACAACTTCTCCCTTTAAAGATGCCACGAAGAACCTCAGCACTGAGGTCGAGGAAGAAAAGAGTGGGAGACACTTTACGAAGGTCATAGTGTGACTCAGATGTGACAGTAGAGCTCTTATACAAGGCAGACAAAACAATTCACTACAAGAGTATTCACATGAGATATAACTGCTCTTCAAGTGAAAGTGTGCTTTTCTGGTTGTTCTAAAAAAAAAAAAGAAAGAAAGAAGCATTGGTTTGGCTGACAACAGCAAATGCTGCAATTTAAAGGGACCATAAGCCACAGAGCATCCCAACAACTAATGCTACATCATTTATGCCTATAACAAAACAACATAAACTCAACACTCACAAGCAGGCTTGCCCTCAAACTCCTAGAGCTACTGAATACAATAACACTTTGTTTATTCATTGATCTGCAGCCAAAGCCTCTGTCTCCGTATTAAAGGAAAAGCAAAACAACCCTCTTTATTAATACCAAAGCCTTGAAACCTCATAATAAAGACGGATGACAACCAGCAACTGACATTCCAAGAAAGATGGGCATGGAGCTCTCAGCTCTAGGTCAGGCACCAAGTTACAATTTTATCACTAGAGATAATCACAAGTATTCACTATAATACAATAACAGAGCTGGCATGAGGACGCAACTAAGGAAAAGATAACCGATTCCCCAGATAATGCCATCATTTGTATGAACATGTACAAGGCCTCTTCAGCTAATGCTTTTACACAACAAAAGCAGCAAGTATTAAAACACAGCTCTAGTTGGGTGTGTTTTAAATACCCATCTAAGAAATATGCAAAAAGCAGTATTAAATTCTGGTTTAGATTAATATTAAAATCTGAGAAGTAATTGGAAAATATGCTTCCTATTCTTTTAAAACAAGAAGCCAACTGTCTGTACTTCACTAAAATTTATATTCAAAAATATCAGTTGTACAAACACATCAAGGAATAAGCAAAAACAAAGAGCCAAGTTCAACATAAGCCTATGATGAAGGAAAATCCAGTAAATAAGAAGTACCTACTAGCATAGATTTAACAAAATAGTAATTTTTCTTGTCTTAAAGGTTCTGCATACTGTCTGATTTCAGCTGCAGGGAGACATCAGAAAGATAATTTCCCACTCAAAACACAAAGTAATTGAACAGAGGAAAGAGAAAATAAAAAGCTGCTATGCCTCAACAAAAATCAACTACTATTCCACTAAACATTTACAAATAATTATACAAGCAAGTGCCTCCAAGGGTTTAGGGAGAAATATATACATATATATATGTGCATGGCTCTTTTCCTCTTTTCTTCTGAGTCCTCTTCAACACAATCTGAAAATTGGAAGGCCATTGAGTCAGTTATTCTCTAGTTATTATTTTATACAAAATGACTACTAAAAGAACAAATCACAACAAACACAGCAAAGAACCCTGTTTTTAGAGAAGCATACACAATTAACCGCTTCAGTTACCAATACCAGTGCAGACAAAGGTTAAGACAACATCAAAAAACAATTATACACATTGACTGCACCTGATGGCCAAAACAATGCTATGTTTGTGCCAAGTCTACATGGCTATACAACTCAGAACTTCTGCCCCTTAAGCTCTGTCACTGCCAACTACTGACATACATGTAATAAATAACCTGGTTGCTCTTAAGTCAACTGAAGTTGTGTCATCTGTCCTCATCACACCTGAACAAGCAGCCGCCTTCTGTAACACACCTTTCTAATTCCAAACTTATTCCAGGAGTACTCAGGAATTATCTTCCTGTATGCATATTTGTTTTCTCCAACTGGATGCTCCAGAAGGAGGAGACCACCTTTTTTAGGCATGCCTAAGGTCTAATTCGCACAGCAAATGCGCTTTCCAGCAAGCTACCACAAAAATCTATCTGCAATCACATGTCATTAATTCAAATTCCTTTTCCTAACTGCTGCTCAGTCATGACCATGCTTTACTTACTTCCATCCACAATCCAGCATCTGAACTTAAAACTGTCCACAAAAGGTCGTTTCAAACCAATACAACAACTTTGGCAATGAAAAGCGAGACACAGGCAGAGTTCTTAGTTTACCATTTCTGCTACGAAAATAGTAACCTGTGGTAAGACAGCAAGGCAGATAGCAAGGGAAAGCAGTATCTTAAAAGTTCTCAGGCTAGATGGAGCAGAGGACCTCTCATAGCTGTAAGGCTTCCTCAGCAACCAACACTGTGGCTGAACAAGGAAGAGAAAATCCATTCATAAATGCAGAAAACTGTAAGTTATAAAAAGAAAAGCCCCACCCAGAATACCAGTTACTTCTATTTTGTCTAGCATTGAAGCTGTCAGCTTCTTAGACAAGTAAACACCTTCACTCCCTGTGCATGGCTGCCATCTGGAACTCGAAAAAAAAATTCCCTTACCTACTTCGCACAGCTCTTGCACAAACACAGGGTTAGATGGACAGAAAGGGATGTACTAAAAATAGTGTCCATCATGCAAGGAGCAGACAGCAGCCTCGAATGGAAGAGAGGAGCTGTGCAGGAAGCCTCCTTGCAGACAAGTACTAGAGTAAGAAGGGAAAATGCAGAAAATTCTGAGAACTAGTAACAGAAGCGGGTGAGGGAATTTCAGTAAAGAAATCCTACATCCTCTTCAAATTTCACAGATAAATCTTCCTAAACTTAACAAATATTAAAGTAGTTCTGAATTTACTTTCTCAGTTACTTGGCTTTATTAGCAAAAATAAATTGAAAGTTGTATTTGTTTGCTAGAGAGAGGATTAGCTAAGAAAGTGGCATACAGACACTACATAAAAGAGCGTACCCACAAAAATGTATAACCAATCACATCTAGGTCACAAGTCAGAAGTACAGTTAGCTGCTTTGTTTTTTTTTCCACTCCAAGCATTATATATAGTTCTATACCGACACACACACACACAAAGGTATGCTGGTCATATATCCTCAGCATTTATGGCAAATTATTAATCAAGTCCCACCTGAAACAATTTGTTAAATTGATTTTAATCACTGGGCCTCTCATGTGAAGCTTTGTATAATCAGCATTTCATTTACAAAATTAATTGCCTGATTGATTCTCAAGAGGCAGTAGCTGTCATTACACTGCTGTCATAACTTTTGAGTAGGGGTGTCACAACACTGAATTCTGACAGTATGAAGAGCACTGCTATTTAAAAATTGAGGGCGGGGAGGTGGGGGGGGTGGGAAACAAATACGATGATTTCACAGAATTGCTCTTTAGACCGACAGAATGTTAAAACCATTTCCCAACCGTTTCAGCCAGCCTCCCTGTTTTCCATTCATTGAATAATGCACTACTCAGCTATTCAGTCTCTTTTCTTAGAGGCAGGTTCATTTAATTCAATTTTATCTTAGTTGTGGTTGCATAAAATGAGTTTGTTGTTGAATATACAAAAGATTTAATCACAGGCCACTCTTAAGGTTATTTGCAGAGCAGAGCTTGACTTTCAAACATGCTGAACTTCTTTTCCACATCCACAACCTTCTGGAAAATTAAATAATTTTCTTTTTAAACAGAGCAAAGCTAAACTCCACTTTACCAATCTTGTCTAGGAGTTTCTTTAGAAAGCTTTTTTTCTCCTGCAGTATTTTAGGCTATGTAAAAGCCTCCAAGTCCTCTCCGAGTTGGAAACAAAGCTCCGTACTTTTCTGTAGTTACTTCTGTACCCCATCGTTACTACATTCTTGGAAAAGACTGGCGCTGCAGAGAGGCAGTGCTTAGGGCACTGAGTCATAAGACAGGGCTTCTATTCCTGGCTCAGCAGCTGACCTGCTATCCAAACATGAGCACAACACTTCACCTTTCTGTGACTGAGTTTTCATCCTCATGATAACAAGTATTATATGCACTCTTAACAAGGAAACATGAAGACATGGGGGAGACTGATTAACAAAAAAATAGGACTACAAGTCAGAAATGAGTAGGCTAAGGGAGGACAAAAATACTCCATAAAGTTTTAAAAAGCAGAATCACATCAAAGGACACAATGAGGTACTCTACATTTTCAGAAATGTTCATGTTCAAAAAGAAAAAAGGTGTCTGTAAATACCTTAAATAAACAAAAGTCAGAAAACAAAACCCAAGCACCTTAAGTTCTGTTAGATCACTTGGAACAGTATTAGTGCCTTTGAGAAAATAATCTATTTCCACAATAAGTCAAAAAATAAGCCACTCAACTTCTTGAATTCAACCTTATGCACTAGATTTCATCAAGTACTCCTGAATGAAACACATTTAAATTTTCTAGGCCAAGCTGTGAGATTACACTATTACAAAAAAAAAACCAAAATGACAACTCTTCAAGAACTGCATTAAACCTACTGCTGACATATGTAATGGACCTCAACAGAATGCAATTCCAGAATAAATCAGAGTCCAGATAACAGTAGAATCTACTGAATNCCCCCCGCCAATGACACACACAAAAAACCCGCTGCTAAAACAGATAGGATAATGGAATAAAGAGGGATAAAAGGGTAACCCCACCAAGCAAACAAAAACAGTTAGTTGTTTTCCTTTTCCATAGCCATAACATGAGACTACAACTAAGGAAAGTTCAGAAAGTTCTGGCCACACTGAGAAATGATTTCTGATGAGTTTTAAGAGTTACATTCTTCTGACACACTAGGAAGAAGAGAAGCTCAGAAAAATAAGAAAACCTATTCACTCTACTCACAGCAAGTGATAGCAGACCCAGACATTAAAAAGAAGTGTGAAGTGCTGACTTTCTCTGTTTGTTGGTTTTCAGCCTCATAGAGCTAGCTTTCTCATTACTCTAACGTTTTATCTTTTTAACTCTTAACATTTTAGTTGTTTTTTTTTTAATAGGTAAGAAATGGTGTTAAATGAGTAAGAAAACAGGGGAAAGCCCCTAGCTAGATCCAATATAAGCAAAATTCCTAAAGGATATATTTAGAATCAGGGTAATTGGGAGGCATACTCAGCTCTATAACAGAAGTCCTGTCACTTCTTCCAACCGCCAAAAAAATTGCTCCTCTTGTACCATACTTTAAACTAAAATTGTTTCCTGTACCAGCTCAAAAAATGTGATTGCAAATAGTGTAAAACATTAATAGTTATCTGGAAACTAAGCAGGTCATCTTACCATCATTCCATAATGGTCTATCATGATGGCTAAGCACCATTAAAATCCACTGTCCCAGTCAGAGACATATCAGCAGCATAGCTCAATTCAAGGGTTAACTAGATAATGAATCTTGGGACTAGATGTACTGCAGAGCTGGAGCAATAGAACTCCAGCCAGTATCTGCCTGTTATTATTTCGCATTTATAATGATCTTCCTCATCAACNAAAAAAAAACCAAAATGACAACTCTTCAAGAACTGCATTAAACCTACTGCTGACATATGTAATGGACCTCAACAGAATGCAATTCCAGAATAAATCAGAGTCCAGATAACAGTAGAATCTACTGAATATTCAGTCTCTCTCCCCTTCCCACCCCCCAGCTCTTACTCTCATCCCTGACTGCCGTTAAGGATTATCTTCCATTCCTTTCTGCAAAATGCCCTGCCACTCTTTCTGACACACAGCGTAAGTTCCTTTAGTATGAAGATTCTAATGCAATTTTCTTCTCTCTTTGCAAGTTTGAGTTNTTTTTTTTTTAATAGGTAAGAAATGGTGTTAAATGAGTAAGAAAACAGGGGAAAGCCCCTAGCTAGATCCAATATAAGCAAAATTCCTAAAGGATATATTTAGAATCAGGGTAATTGGGAGGCATACTCAGCTCTATAACAGAAGTCCTGTCACTTCTTCCAACCGCCAAAAAAATTGCTCCTCTTGTACCATACTTTAAACTAAAATTGTTTCCTGTACCAGCTCAAAAAATGTGATTGCAAATAGTGTAAAACATTAATAGTTATCTGGAAACTAAGCAGGTCATCTTACCATCATTCCATAATGGTCTATCATGATGGCTAAGCACCATTAAAATCCACTGTCCCAGTCAGAGACATATCAGCAGCATAGCTCAATTCAAGGGTTAACTAGATAATGAATCTTGGGACTAGATGTACTGCAGAGCTGGAGCAATAGAACTCCAGCCAGTATCTGCCTGTTATTATTTCGCATTTATAATGATCTTCCTCATCAACACAGCCAGAAGCATGGAACTAACTTTCTGGGAAGGAGCAAAACAAATATTCACCAGCAGCAGGTGATTTAAAACATTAGAAAATAGCTTTTTACAGCAGTTAAAATTGAAATCAATCACCACAGAAAAACTATAGTCATGAATGGAAATTTTCATTATTGACTGAATATGTTTAGTAGTTAAGTATTAAATTAGAAGAAACAGCAGACTGAAGGTCAAAGTCCTTGTATTACTTGAGAACAATGTGATTGGAAACCATGAATTCACACACATACCTACATTCACACCAGCTCTTTTGTATAATGTAACTGATTCCCAAGTATCATTTTACAATTCTGATTAGGTCTTGCAAAAATCTTGTTTATTAAATTGCTTTCTTTAGGCATGCATAGCTGCTAATTTGTTTCCAACTAAATCATGTATCATCTGAAAAAGATTACATTGCAACAACAAAACAACACTCCTGGGATTACGCTTCATCTGGATTTTAGAATTAAAAGGACAAATACTGCAGGAGTTGTAAATTTCCCTTTAAAGATGGTGATGGCAAGAACACCCTGAAATTGAGTAATTCCAGAATCATTAATGTACTTAGCATTTAGCAGCCATACCAAAAGACAAACATTGCAAGTCAAAAACCTCAAAGTACTAGGGGATCTGTTCAGCTTTAAACTTTAATTTCTACATGAAGGAAAAGGGGGGGGGGGAAGCAATTTTTAGATTAGCACATGTTTTTATACAAACGTATTTTGTAAGAAAAATAAGTAACAGCAGCAAAAAAAGTTTAAATCTCCACTGATACAAAAAAGATTCTCAGGTCTAAAACCCAGAAGCTTTAAACTCAAAAATTTAAAGAGATTTGGGAACTACTTCCAAATAACTCTACAGAACAGACTCCAAAGATATGGCTGGATATTAATACAAATTTCCCTGTGGCTTACTGAGGAAGAAATTCTGACCTGGGTTTACACCAGATCGACTTTTGTTTTGACCCTACTGCTTTCACCCACTTCTCACTCAAACCCAACAAAAATTGCTAAGCCTTCACTGCTCTGTCCACAGTCATGACAAAAGTGACAAATTCTTCTACAAGCACTGGCAGACCCTGAAACATCCTACAGCATCTCAGCAAAGAAACACGTGGGTAAATGCAGAAATGGGGATGCAGGATTAATTATGGGTAGAAACACTTCTGCAACAAATTATCTTGGATGTTCAGAATTAAGTGCATGATTTAGTACAGCTACTATTCAGAACCCAGAGTTTCTACACAAAGGCGGCATGTGCTTTCAATATACAATCATCATTTTATTTTAATATTGCACCACTTAAAATTTAAAATCAACATTCATGGTCTAAAATATATGAAAGCAGGAAAGCTTATCCACTTCTTCAGTATTTCTCATCAAAAAACATGACATAACAGGAAGCAGACTACAACATATTCGTAGAATATCCTCCCTTCTCTCACAGCAAAAAGTCATTATTTTCACAGAATCACAGAATTAAGAGGTTGGAAAAGACCTCCAGGATCATCAAGTCCAACCTATCACCTAACCCTTCTAATTAACCAAACCATGGCACTAAGTGCCTTATCTAGCCTTCTCTTATAGCCCTCCAGGGATGGCGACTCCACCACCTCCCCAGGCAGCCCTGTGAAGAACTCCTAGCATCCAGCCTAAACCTGCCCTGGTGCAATTTGAGACTGTGTCCTCTTGTTCTGTCACTGGGTGCCTGGGAGAAGAGACCAACCCCTGCCTGGCTACAACCTCCTTTCAGGGAGTTGTAAAGAGCAGTAAGGTCTCCCCTAAGCCTCCTCTTCTCCAGGCTAAACAACCCCAGCTCCCTCGGCCACTCCTCATACAGCTGTGCTCCAGCCCCCTCACAGCCTTGGTGCCCTTCTCTGGACATGTTCAAGCACCTCGACATCTTTCTTAAATTGAGGGGCCCAGAACTGGACACAGGACTCAAGGTGTGGCCTAACCAGCGCTGAGTACAGGGGAATAATAACCTCCCTTGTCCGGCTGGCCACACTGTTCCTGATACAGGCCAGGATGCCATTGGCTCTCCTGCCCACCTGAGCACACTGCTGGCTCGTGTTCAGTCCCCTGTCAACCAGTACCCCCAGGTCCCTCTCTGCTTGGCTGCTCTTCAGCCACTCTGTCCCCAGCCTGTAGCACTGCATGGGGTTATTGTGACCAAAGTGCAGAACCTGGCACTTGGACTTGTTAAAACTCATGGTGTTGGACTATGACCATATATCCAACCTGTCCAGAGTCCTCCTACCCCCTAATAGATTGCCACATGCTCCCAACTTGGTGTCATCTGCAAACTTACCAATGGTGGACTCAATTCCCTCATCCAGACCATCAATGAAGATATTAAACAGGACTGAGCCCAGCACTGATCCCTGGGGCACACCACTAGTGACTGGCTGCCAACTGGATGTGGCACCATTCACCATCACTCTCTGGGCCCGGCCAGCCAGCCAGTTCTTAACCCAGCACAGAGTGCCCCTGTCCAAGCCATGGGCTGCCAGTTTGGCCAGGACTTAGCAAAGGCAGACAGCATCAAAGGCCTTACTGAAGTCCAGGGAGACTACATCCACAGCCTTCCCCACGTCCACCAGGCAGGTCACCTGGTCATAAAAAGAGATCAAGCTGGTCAAGCAGGACCTGTCCCTCCTAAATCTGTGCTGGCTGGGTCTGATCCCCTGACTAACCTGTAAGTGCCCTGTGACTGCACTCAGGATGACCTGCTCCATTATCTCACATGGCACTGAGGTCAGGCTGACAGGTCTGTAATTTCAAATGCTGTCTGTCTGAAAACTTGGCTTCTTTCCGCTTCTGTGCCCACTTCTTACTTCCCTGTCCTTGAAAGAGCCCGTATCAGCCAGCGTGTGAAAACACCAACAGAGCTTTCCCAAAAGCACTTCAAAGAAACTCTCCCTTATTTTGTAAAGAGGACATTCAGGATTAATGACCCTGCTTTGGGCACAACCCAAACCAGAGTATTACCAACTTCCAAAAATTACCAAATCTAGAAGAAGATTAAAAAATAAACAATCAGGCTAAATGGGATGAGAGAGAAGGAAACTACTGCCTTCATGAACACTGCAGTAGTACAGGTATGGAGAATCTTTCCTCTACATCCAAGTAAGCTATTTTTAAGGGCAGCAGCAATTTGAGTATATTTACATCTAATATTTTTCTCTTCTCCAGGGCTGCAACTTAGAGCAGTCTCTTCCTGCAACTGATGAGAGCTGAAGACAGTTCATTCTGTCAAAATCACTTGGTCTAGTCAGAAGAGGTCATTTAGCAGCAAAGACAGATGTTTCTCAGCTGATATAACTAAAAGGCAAAATAAAGCAAACAAGCCCAAAGACTCATTTTAGCAACAGGGTATCTGCAATTCCAATTTTAGGTTCTGTTCAATTTAGGAAGATGTTATTCATCTGACACTCATTTGCAAACTTCAATTAGGATTAAAGAGCTGAAGATACCATGTGTAAAAAAGCCTGAAACACACATTCTATTTATTCTACAAAGAAAAAGAGATCTTTTCTTAAAGCCACATTATTCACTACATATTTAACCTGGCTAAAGCCAGGTCTTTTGCAAAGTAGTGTGACTTCTTGAATATATTCATTCTCATCTCCCTGTATTTTTTTTGCTCAGCTTCTTCACACATAAATTGAGGGAGAGAAGGGGGGAGGGAGAGGGAGGGAAGGGGGGAGGGAGAGGG